>OY744522.1:99770199-99927699 GCA_963556195.1 Sepiola atlantica | reverse complement strand
GGTATTAAGAAAGAATACTGATTGTTTTGTTCATATTATTTTCAAGGTTGAATTTTGATAGTGATTTTAATGTAAAATTATAAAAAGAAAACTTATTTAGACTAAAATTCAAGATGGATGACAAATATGTCTAGATAGGAAAATATGAAATAAAAAAACAAGGACTTGCTCGTTTCTACATAAGTTTGAAATATTATTTACACAATAACAAGTCTGTATAACATAAAACATTTTGTTTGTCCTAATACAAAATTCTAATTTAATTTTGAACGAATATAAAAATGTACTTTTATGTCACTGTGTCGACATTATTTTTTTAACAATTTGTTAACAATAAAATATTATCGAGAAGAAATGTCGCTAAAACTTCAAAGTGTAGTATCTGTTATGATACTGCAATTAACTGTTTCTGTCCTCGGTCAATGAATTAAAAATCTTTCTAGATTCAGACAATTTTAATTTTTCTTCTAAACCAGAAGACCCTTTTTAGGAGCTGAATTTTCCCCACATTAAAACAAGACGCTTCGAAGAGAAAGGTTATTACACGCTAACACATGGACATAAGACTGGCCATTACTGGCTGAAATTATTTAATCTTTGATCTAGCAATTGTTTGGTATTTAAAAAAGGATACCGATGATTCTGTTCATGTCATGGTTGTAAATCTCAGTTATTTGAAGGTAAAACTTTAGAAGAGACTCATAGACCAAAAATTGAAGATGGTTGACAAACCTGTTTTGATAGAAAAGGCTTTAAAATACTTGCTTTTCTCTAAAATTTGAAATATTTTTCATACAATAATAAGTCTGCATGGCATAAACATTTTTGTTTGTCCTGATACAACATTAACTTTTATGCTTATACATCGACTGTCATAAAATAATATCAGCTACAAAGTCGGTTCAAACTGTTTTCGTTTTGTATAAAATACTTTATTTTTTGTGACAAAAGGTTCTTTATGTGTATAATAAAATTCTAAGACTGTTCAAATATGTTGGGTGATAGAAAAATAATGATTAAAACATTGAATTAAATATATATATATATATATATATATATATATTTATGAATATATATATGTATATATATATATATATATTTATAAATATAATTTCAATCTTCAAAATATTAGAGAGTTAGTTGGTATCGTAGTGACTGATGATACTAGAAGAGATTAGGGTAGACAGCCCATGACTAACGACATTCTACTCCCCACACATTCGATGGCGTTGTGCCTTATTAAAAAAAAAATTAAATTGTCTTTTTATATTTTTTGCAAGATAATAATTAAAATTGTAATATTTGTTCGAATACTACACTTCGTCTTTTCTGTTCTCGGTCAGTAAAGGTAAATGAGAAATTCTTCTAGACTGAGGCAATTTAAATTTTTGTTCCAATCCAGACTGCCCTTTTTGGGAGCTTGCTTTTCCTCACATTAAAAACCGAACCTCTGTCTAAATCTGTCCTGTCATCATGGGGAGATAAGTAAATAGAAATAGTAAATAAAAATCCATGAAACGACGTAATGTTTAACTCAGTAATAACACAACTATTCATTTTGAATTCTTTTTTAAAATTTTATTTATATGGAACTAGCGGGGATACCCGGCGTTGCTCGGGGTCATAAAAAACATATAATTGAAGAAAAATCGCGTGTGTAACATCTTTATATTGAAACTTCTATTTCTTCCCCTCTCTCTATAGCTGTCCCTTTATCTTTCTACCTTTCTCTTCCTTGGTCGCCCCATTTCACCGCTACTTTCTAATTTTGCCTGTTGCGAAAGCTGTTTCTTCCCCACCATTTCTCCTACGTTGCCCATTGCAATAGTATGACATATTTCTATAAAAAGTAGTACCTCTAACTGCGCCTTCTATATAGGTACATATCTCCGCCCCGGTGTTCATACTATATACGTATCTATCGCCACCCTCGGTGCGCATACTATATACGTACCTATCCCCACCCCAGTGACCATACTATATACGTACCCATCGCCGCCCCGGTGCAGATACTATATAAGTACCTATTGCCGCCCCGGTATGCATACTACATAAGTACCTATCGCTGCCCCGGTGCAAATGCTAAATACGTACCTATCCTCGCCACGGTGCGAATGCTAAATACGTACCTATCACCGGCCCAGTGCAAATGCTAAATATGTACCTATCGCCGCCCTGGTGCGCGTGCTATATACGTACTGATAGCCGCTAAATATATACCTATCACCGCCCTGGTGCGCATTCTATATACGTACTTATTGCCGCCCCTGTGCACATGTTATATACGTACCTATCGCCACCCCTATGCACTACTATACACGTACCTGTCGCCACCCTGGTGCACATACTATATATATACCTATCGCTGCCCCAGTTCGCATACAATATTGTACCTATCGCCGCCCCTGTGTGCATACTATATACTTACCTATCTCTGCAAGGGTGCACATACTATATATGTACCTATGTCCAGCCAAGTTGGCCTACCTAAGAACTCATATTAATGTGCCCCTGTCATGTAAAAAAAAACAAAATAGTGTTTGCTCATGTTTTGTCACTATCCTAAAAAAATAACTCATATTAATGCGCCTCTGTCGTATCAAAGAACAAACATAAAGTTCATTCATGTAATGTCACTTTCATAAAAATAACTCATATTAATGAGCCCTGTTTAAGTTCAAGAAAAAAAAATTTCCCCGCCCCCCCCAAAAATGTTTACCCTTCAGCCCCACCCCTAAAAAGATTTTACTCTCCCCCAACCCTAAGAAATATTTTAGGTACAAAAATAAAAAAATTTGGCCCCATTACCCCCAAAAATGTTCCCCGACCCCCCCCAATTGTTTATCCTCCACCCGAACCGCCCCAACAATTTTTTACTCTCCCCAACCCTCGGAAATATTTTAAATTAAAAAAAAAATTTAGACCCCCCCAAATAAATTTCCCCGACCCCTAAAATTTCCCCCGATACCTAATATCTCCAGCCCCCCAACCCTGAGAAATATTTTAATTAAAAAAAAAAAAAATTTGGCCCGACCCCCTAAAAAGTTTGGCCCGACCCCTAAAATTTTCCTTGACTCTCTAACCCCATCTCTCCAACCCAACCCTCCGATTTTTTTTACTCTCCCCCAACCCTGAGAAATATTTTAATTTAGAAAAAAAAAATTTGGCCCGAAGCCCTAACAGTTTTGACCGACCCCTAAAAATTTCCCCGACCCCCTTCCCCAATCTTTTCAGCACCCCCTTATTTTTTATTTACTCCACTCCAACCCTGAGAAATATTTTAAGTTAAAATTAAAAATAATTTGGCCCGACCCATTAAAAAGTTTGGCCCGACCACTAAAAATTTCCCCGACCCCTCAATCTCTCCAGCCCCGTCAACAACTTTTTTTTACTCTCCCCCAACCCTGATAAATATTTTAAGTTAAAAAATAAAATCCGGAGCACTACTGAAATCACTCTTACTGATCCCACCTCCTTTTCATCTGCAAAATAGTCCGAAGAGAAACGTAGATGGCGTTAATATATTATTCAAACTTATCACTACAGTAGGTATATCTAGGATATTGAGCACTTTTCTCCCGGATAACTCCGAGTATTTAGAAAATCACGAAGGCCTCCAGAGCACTGCTGAAATCACTGTTACCGATTCCCCTCCTATTCATCTGCAAAATAGTCCAAAGGGGAACGAAGATGGCGTTAAAATATCATCCAAACCTATCACTACGGTAGCTCTATCTAGGATATTGAGCACTTTTCTCCCGAACAACGCCGAGTACTTAGAAAATCAAGGAGGCATACAGAGCACTACTAAAATCACTCTTACCGATTCCTCCTCCTTTTCAGCGTAGATGCTGTTAAAATATTATCTAAACCTATCACTACAGTAGCTCTATCTAGGACATTGAGCACTTTTCTCCTGGACAACGCCGAGTACTTTGAAAATCAAGGAGGCCTCCTGAGCACTGCTGAAATCACTCTTACCGGTTGCCAGGTGCTGATGTAATTGAGCAACACTTGTTTCACTACACACACTTAACGTAGCCTTCCTATGATGTTATTGATGCATCCGGACAGAACTTATGGGGTTACCTGATACAACCGGACAGAATTTAGGGCAAGACCGTGTACATCCGGCAAGGAATTATGGGACATGTTTCCTGAGTCAGCACTTTTATCAAGTTATGCATACATACATTGGATCATTTCCAAATTACTACTAAATAACATTGAAAAAATTCTGAAAAATACGGAAAAAATGCGTCCCTCTGTTGGAAACTGGTCTGGTTGACCGTCAACAAGTGAATCGTTTTTTGCGATTTTTAGATATTATGATCCCAGGATATGTGCGGTCCTAAAGATGTAAACTTGTTGAACGTTTGCCGAGTAGTTTTTGAGGAGTAGCTGGACATACAGACAGACAGACATACATACAGACAACTGTCCTTTATACAAGAGACTAGCGAAAATAGACTCCCTAACGGTCGTCTATTTTTGCTAGGCTGCGCGTTCTTGGGTGGTGAGACAAAAAGAAAAAAAAATTCTCTCCGAATACCTTTTTGTTTAAAAAGGAAAACAATTTTTTTTTGCCCGCCTAAAATTTTGTTTCCCCCCCCTCCCCAAAAAAGAGGGGAGGATGGGGGGGGGTAAAAAAATCGAGAGCGAACGCAGACCGCAAAGTATTATGGCGAACCAATTATCATACGATCATTCATTACTAACTTAGGGATGTGAAAAAAAACATTTCTTCAAGTATCAAAATTAAGATGATATTTTCCACTTTGTCAAATAGCGAAATCGGTAGAGCGTCAAGGTTGCGAGTTCGAATCGCGGCCTGAGCGCTGAAATAATTTACTGTTTATTTAGTCGTTAATAGGTGGTCTAATGTATTTGTTTATGTTTCTGACTTTGAAATTAATTAAATAATGGATCAGAAGACGATCATTTTGTAGTTTGCGGGGAAGCAGTTCTCTCGTGATATGTCCAACAAATGGGAAGTTCTTGAAAAGCCATTACAAAAACATTAACTTAAATATTGTTTACAAGATTCTTTTTTAAATTTAAAAGAAAATTAAAAACTGTTTCTTTTTTAGTTTTAGACGTTTTTTATAAAATTCCTTTGAAGATGAAATATAATAAAACTGCTTAAATGTTTTTATAAAATCACTGTGAAATATATTTTGTCAGTTTATTTAACGGTTGTTAACGTAACAAATTATTTTATCTGGCAGTATGCTATTCACATCCTGGGTAAGTTATTTTATTGTTAATTTGTGTTAATTCTTCGAAATAATGTTGATTACGCACCATTTTATGCAACAATTGGAATACAAAGTAGGTCACTTAAAAGTAGCCCGGATAATAGTCGACTGGAAAAATGTAAGTAAAAATGGAGCTGTGAAAGTAAGTAAGAGGTCCTTCGAGGGATAAAAACATGACTATTTGTGTTCATTGGTAACTTTGAAAAAGCCGATCGCAGATCTGACCATTCATTATTATTTGTTAGACTGAAAGAGCGGACTATTTTTAAGTGGGCTATGCTGCAGCTAAGCTACTTTATTCACTAAATTATGAGAATATTTAATGTCTAGAAAACGAGAATTAAAAAGAAGAAATATAAAATATAAAAAAGGAAGGATTTAAGAATATATGTCATGCGAAAAAAGAAAATAGGGGGAATAAAACGAATATCAATATTTGCAAAATGCAAAAGCATTACCAGCTCATTTGGTTTTTGTCTTTTTTCAGCGTGGAATCGACAAACATAAGTAATTTCATTATAACATCGTATACACACATATTTTTATCATTTTAAAAACATTTTTATTTCCATAAAAACAAAAATTGTTCTTTGTGCTGATATGTGTTGTTTATCACAACTTCGTATCTGCGAATGCTTCATATCTAATAAGAGATATCTTTTTTTAATCCGATAAATATTTCATTATTTCATTTTATTACGTTATAGATGTAACAAAACTTGATGCATCAAACAGGAATGCACAAATAAATAAAACTCATGTGTTTCCATTTCGATAATAAATGCGTTTTACATGGTCATAGTTTTATCGAGTCAAATTAAATGGTTACTTTTGTATAGAACATTATTTTTTTACTATTACTTTAACATTCTTTATGGTTTCTATAACATGGAGATATCACAGAAACAGCGAGAGGTTTTTTTTAAGGCAATGTTTCCAAAACATTGTATCACATTATGCAGTAACGTTGAATTGTTTGTTCGTTCGCCAGAACACTTTCAATTTGGTTATTTTATCCCAAAATCTGACGTCTACAACATAAGCCAAATACAGTTAAAATGAAACCTGCTATATATAAAAGAATACCACATTGACCAAAATACTAAAAACCAAATGAGATACAGTAATCTATAGGATTTTTCTTCTTCTTTTTCTTCTTCTCCTTCTTCCTTTTCTTCTTCTTCTTCTTCTTCTTCTTCTTCTTCTTCTTCTTCTTCTTCTTCTTCTTCTTCTTCTTATTTTTATTATAATTTGTACTCAGTAGGAGTTCTCACACACGCTATCGTAAGTGATTGCTCACCGAAAACAACCAGTGGTGTTCTCTGGAGTCTGAGTGACACCAATCCTCCCCAGAGTTCCAGTATTCTCCACCGTTTTTCGATTACCACCGCAAATGACATTGCAGTATCGCAATAGCCGCCTACTATTGATTTCTCGCTGGCAACGATTATTGGTCTCCTCTGGGATTTGGGTAGTAATAAACCTCCCCAACGTCCCAGCAGTCTCCGCACTATTTCAGTGGAGTTCTGGTTAGTGCTGTCCCTCCTCGATCTGTCGATCCTCCTTGACCCTCTACGATTATTTTGTGTGGTGTCAGCCGAGGCCGGTGCCATTTTATGAGTGGGAGACAGCTTATGCTGTTTTTTGCAGTTCCTGTTCATTGGTTCGTGACGTGGTCTTCCTGTGGTTTTGTTTCTTCCTGTTTTAACATCCATGTGACTAGTTACCATTCGTAGCTTATGCATGTTGGTTTCCACATTCGAGGATTTTCCTTAAGATTGAAGCTGTTTGGATAATTGCTGTCCTTTGTATGGTCTCAGAGATCCCTTTCATTCCAATTTCTCCCAGTATTTTCTCCATGTTTTTAAAAAAAAAGTCTTGGAGAAATTGGAATCAAAGGTGTCACTGAGACCATATTATTATTATTATTATTATTATTATTATTATTATTATTATTATTATTATTATTAGTAGTAGTAGTAGTAGTTGTAGTAGTAGTAGTAGTAGTAGTAGTAGTTATAGTAGTAGTACTTGTAGTAGTAGTATTTCCTATTAGACGTTTTCACGCTAGTCATTAAAATGATTGCTCACTGAAGATAACAAATGGTTTTCTATGTGAAAACAATTCTTCCGAGATTTCCAGCAATCCCCGACTCTTACGATAACCGTTATTAATTATTTTGCGTTATCACAACAGCGTTTTATCATTGATTTATCGCCGACAACGATCATTAGCCTTCTCTTACATTTGAGCCGCCAAAAGCCTCCCTAATATGTCAGTATTCTCAGCACCTTTCCAGTGGGGGTCTTCTTTTGGAATAGTGTCCATCTCCGCCGTCGCATTAGATTCAGCAGGTGTTTGGAGAAGATGCAATGTGTAACACAAATTAAGGAGTGGTCTAATCTAATCTAAAATGGCCGCACATCAGCGGAGAGTTACTAACGTTCTGGCGGGCCCCAAACTGCTCGGGTGCAGCTGTTGTTGAGAAGGCGCGAAAAAAGAGATAATGCGAAACACCATTCTTAAAGAAGACTTCCAGAGATGTTTCCAACAGTGGATGAATCGGTGAGCTAATTGAGTGCAAGAGCAAGGGGCCTACTTAAAAGGGGATTAGGCTTCCAACCCCATCACGTATTTGAAATATTTTACTGGCCTAAGGTCGGATACTTTTTAGACAGGCCTCGTATCTCATCATTAAATTAATTGAATATAATTGTTTTAAATTATAACATACTTTTACAAAAGTTAATTCAAATAGAGACATTTATACATTTAGGCACAGATATTTGTAAGTAAATAAAGGCGAATCACCAAAAATCTGAAAAAGTTCAGAGAGGAACGTTGGCTTTTTACAAGATAGCAAAGTGTCTTGTAAAACTGGTAAGGCTCATACTATTGCCGAAGCACTGATCATCAATTCAGTGACTGTAATTATTTTAACAGTCATGAATTAAAGCCAACAAAAAGTAACTAGTGTTATTACTTTGAACAACTCATTAGCTTCATGACTCAGTGATGAAATTACAGTTGATATAAAAAAAACAATTACTTTCGAAACTGAAGGTAAAGAGTTCCCACTTGAAATTGAAGAATCAAATTTACATGATAAGTCTGCTTTTCCATTAGATTTATGAGATATTTTGATGTTGACGACATATTTCAAGAACTGGTACACGTTTTCAAAACTAACGACTGGTATTAAGATGAATCCATCTTCAGAAAACCTGAGGCCAATTTTGGAAAAAAACTGGATTCCGTTCAAGAATATGGTGACTTATGTAAATGCTGCTGCTATGGTGTTAATCATGATGTTTTATGTGGTTTGTGTGTGCTGTATTGTTTACCGGCAGCGCTAGCAGGACATGTGCATGAAGCCATAACTCATCTTATAAAGACTTCCAACTTGCTAAAAATGAATGCAATGCAAGATCGCCTCTTTTTGAAAAGAAAACTGAGGAATTTGAACGACTTGTATTGAATACTGAATGGCTCAGGTGACTATCCAATGTTAACTGCCTGCATCATTTTTTGCACTTTCTAATAATGTTATCTCTTATTTTTAATAGAACAGAAACCTTTTGATGTAAAACGTGACAGCTTTCACTTGTCTCGACATATTTGCTAAGCTTAATGTACTGAACAAACTAAACAGGGAAATGGCTCTGTCTTGCTTTCCTACGTGATAGAATGGTAAGCTCAAGCTGTTACAACTAACCGCTTGGAAGTGTAGTTTCCATAGTTTCTTGCCTTAGCAAATATTTGCACAGAACACCTTGATGATAATATTCATTTGCAAATAACATTTACAAATTAAGCATTGTGCAGAAGGTGCATAATGATATGAGAACTAACTTGGTTGACCTACTCCAAATGACAGTGGTTCACTAGTTCTTGAATCCATTTGTTGCTAGTGCATCTGATAAAGTTTAGTTTCAGTCAGCTGATATAACTTTCGTTGAAGTAGGGGTGGGACGTAATGGGTGAAAATTTCAGATTCATGCGAGTAGTATTTTTTTGTGTTCATTTATACATAAATAACACTAAACAATCAAACATTTTGAAAATTTTGCAAAATTTAGAAGGTACAGGCCAAAAATAGCCGTTAGGGCCCCACGGGACTCAAAATCCATCATTTTCGGTGAAAAAGTGGTTTCATACGACATTGCAGGTCCTAAAACATCCTCAAAAGCTATGAATGGATATAGATGGTTAAATCTGATATAGTACTTTAATTTAGGACCATTTTCAGGCTGTAAAAGGGTTTTCATGAATGTATAATAGCCAAAAACTAGTGAAAAATAGCCCAAATAAGCCAAAATTTCCCAAAATACTCTGTTAAGCTACCTAATTGGTTCCCAAGCCTCTACGATGGTTATGTATGGCTGTAGATAGTTGAAACTGACAAGACACTAAGGTTTGGGGTTTTAGGAGCCCCCCCCCCAACGTAGAAAGGGGGGGGTCAAATTTCAGCCAAAATGGTTTAAAATACACCACAAACTACGTATCTAAATGACACCGCTGGAATTATATAAACCGAATAGTGGATAATGCAGTCAATTTAATAAAACATACTTAATGGCTATGAAATGTCATGAAATGTCATGAAATAGTCAATTGAAGTTGTGGAAATCCATGGGGAACTGCACAGGAGATCAGCCAATTACTTGTACATCGACTGAAATAAACCTTAAATGATTTCCCAATTCTCGACTTCGAACTTGGTTTGGCGTGTACTCATGTCCCAAGCACCGAGCACATTGCATGGAATGATCTGGATTATATTCGTGTTCTGTTCATCATCTATCTGGAGATATCTCCATGAACGCCTTGCAGAATAACGGTTGAAACATTCCAGATATTCCACCATGTAGTTGTTCTCGTCAACCTTTTTTCTAGTCATTCCGATGTACCAATTTCTTCCAAGTGGAGTGTCCCAAACTGCAACACAAGGTTCATTCAGAGGAATATCATCAGACTTTTCTAGGATTTCAACGTCTTCCTCAGTATCAACGCTCACATTATTATCATTATCTGTCGTGCAAGAAAGCAGAATGGAGTTTTCATCTGGAAATAAAACTTCTTCGTCTGCATCTTCATCATGGTCACCAGAAAGAAGAATTCCCTAATTAATTTTAATCTCTCTGTCCCTCATTCCATTTACCCTGTACGGCTCTGGGTTCTCCTGGAAATCGTGCTTGCAAATCAGTTTACAAAACAATAGTTAATTCCTCAGCATCGTTTTTTTCGTTTTCTCACTTTGCTTTTCTTTCAGTGCTCTCTCAACCTCTTCTACTGAGCAAAGGGACCACTATGCTCTTTGCATTTGCTAACAAGAATTGCTGACCTCTCCTTTGAGTGGATAGCTTTTCGGCGCTTTTCTGCAAGCTTTACTTTCGTGATCCTCTGTTGAGCTTCGAACCATTTTTGTTCTTCGACACCAAGCAACTTAGCTATAGCTCTGGTTTCTTTCTCAATTGATATGATGTTGGTCTGGTACAGCGTCATATCGTCTTTCATACCAATGGCGATGAATTTTCGATTGGAGCATGCTGCAGCACGGATGGCAAGTTTATCTATACGTGACAAATCCCGTTCACATAAAAGATTGTGGTCAGGAAGTTTTTCAGCCACTTCAGGGTTAACCTTGGTGAGATCTGTTGCTCTTTTATTGTTTCATCAACATCTACAATTCCATACTCACGTCCACGTTGACGTTTACAGAATCTGTTTGTGATGTGTATTCCCAATGGCGTGTCTGGTTCATTAACGTTGAAAGAGTAGTCGACTTTATACCTTGTCAATGTTTCCATCTGACAATTAACAAGGTCGTCATGCAGCAATGGAAGGATACGCAGCAGAGATTTCGGATTTTCCATCCCACACATGTTCAGAAAGGGAAGTGTGATCTTGTAGGTGAACCAAGCAAGACACTGCAGGTAAAGCTTAGAAGCTTGAACTAGTTGATTGGCAGAATTTGTTGCATCCAACGCTACTTTTAAATCATCAAAGTGATGTATCAATGCAGCTGCACTGTAGCCCAGTAAAGCAAATCGTCTTTCCTTATACAAACTGAACTTTTTTGTTTTGTTTCGCTTACACAAGATGTCGTCGAATTCGTCATAGATGGATGATTTATGCCCATCATTGGTCACCACTTTACACAGAGCATTGATTACAACGACACCTTTTGACAAGAATGAACGAATGGTTGGCTTACGTTTGCACACCTTTCCTTTCAGATCTGACTTTTCTTCAACATCTTTCAAAACCAAAAGATTTCCAATATCAAAAGCTTCACATGTGTAAGACACACATAGGAGATGTAGAGGTACATGATTGGAAGAGAGAGACGCAGCGATCAGCTGTTCAATTTGGAGATTCTTCTGAACGGAGTCTGTCATGACAGCTGTCAGTTTTTCCAAAATCAAAGCTTTATTGCAACCTACTGTCAGAGATAAACGATTAAGTGATGCCAAAAAAAGATTTACAATGTTCCTTCGATGTTCAACTGCCATGTTTAGTGTACGCAGACGAAATTTCTTCCCACTGGAAGTTTGAATCACCAATGATGGCCACTCACCATTTAGTCTTTTGAGGGTTGTGGTGTCATAGTGGAAGGTTTCCACATCAGATGGAGTAGTATCAAGAAGTTCTAAGGCAGCATTCTTTTCCTCCTGGATTGCCATCAAGTGCTTCATCTTCCGAATCGTCTTTTCTGATAGGAGAACATACTTATATTGTATATATTCTTCCTCAGTGTGAGGTCGTTTATTCTTCGGTGGTTCAACTTCATCTTTTTCAACATCAGCTTTCAGAGCGTAGTTCAACCCCAGATGTTTCTCAGTCGCAACATTATACGCCATCCGTGCTGCTTCTGGAGAAATGTTTGCGGCTGATGAGGAAGCAGCCAGTGCAATCTTGATGGAGTCAGTAAATGTTTTGCTTCCTTCACGGAGATATATCTGTCTGAACTCCAACTTCATTACAGCTGACTGTGGTACGTACCTCCCCTGACCGCTGCACGGCAAAATTGATATTAGTATCACTATCGTCGAGAGTACTGTTCATTATTGTACCCCTTTCTTCTTCCTCTGTAACTGAAATAGCCATCTCTTGCTCCTCCCTTTCCTCCGTCTCAACAGCCATTGATTCATGTTCTTCATCGATATGCATGTTGTCAATTATGACCTTCCGGTTGAGTGCAACTTGATAAAAACAAAACTGGTTCTCATTTGCATTAAACGTCTTCACGTCAACACCCTTTCCCAGAATATTGAAAAGAATGTGATTTTTTGTCTTCCATTGAATCAAGTTTGACCTCTTCAGTCCATGGCTCTTCTGAACTTTGCTATTGTACTCTCTCAAGTATCGATCAAGTTTATCTTTCACTCCTTTTATTGTTGTTAGTTTAATGTCTTTTCCAAATTCTCTTTGCCAGTGAGCCAGCAGACACAGAGAAACTTGATGGAGATGCTCTTTCTGTTTTGTAGATCCATAAGTTGGAGCATGATTAACTATGGCCAAAACGCACTCATGTACAGTTGGGAGGTTTTCAAGCAAAGTGAAATCCCAATCATCGTACTGGTACTTTGTTCCACTCATCCTATCTTTTCAACTAAACTGAACTGAACTGAAAACAAAAGAAAATAATTGTTATTAAACTGCTTGAATATAATACAATGCAATGGTTTCGACACTACAATGGTTTCAACCATCTACACACATTCATAACCATTGTAGAGGCTTGAGAACCAATTAGGTTGCTTAACAGAGTATTTTGGGAAATTTTGGCTATTTTCCACTAGTTTTTGACTATTTTACATCCATGAAAACCCTTTTACAGCCTGAAAATGGTCCTAAATTAAAGTACTATATCAGATTTAACCATCTATATCCATTCATAGCTTTTGAGGATGTTTTAGGACCTGCAATGTCGCATGAAACAACTTTTTCACCGAAAAATGATGGATTTTGAGTTCCGTGGAGCCCTAACGGCTATTTTTGGCCTGCACCTTCTGAATTTTGCAAAATTTTCAAAATGTTTGACAGTTTAGTGTTATTTATGTATAAATGAACACACAAAATACTACTCGCATGAATCTGAAATTTTCACCCATTACGTCCCACCCCTAGTTAAAGACTTGAATTTGGCTCTCTCGGACGCTTTCCGGCTAAAACCCGAGACAAGTCATAGTGATTCGACTGCAACTATACACGTTAGAGATAATTGTACCTTTAGTCTTTATTTTGTAAATACATGGATGTATTCAAATAAAATAATTATTCAAATGATATTCTTTGATTAATGACTGTAATTCTGATGCTGTAATACGCTCACACCTGCTTTTTTTAAATGTATTAAGTTATGGACAATAACTGCAGTTTACGAAAATGAGCAATAAAGAAGTCGCATTTGATTGAAAGGGCGACGATCAGAATAAGGTTGAGAAACACTGCTCTACAATAAGTTGTCTTCAGATTTGTTGAGAGAGTTAGCAAAAAGCTTGCTTGAAACACAGAGGGCCATCTGGCATCCATTCTAGTATTAGCCCGCTGAACGTATAACATGTAGGTGATCCAGATTGCAAAGCAAACGCGTCGACATTACTCAATCGTACGTTTTTGTATTGTACAATTACGGAATATCGATAGCTAATAATTAAATGTTTAAAAAATCTTATGAAGATAGATATTTTATGCATGTCGGATGAACTCCTCCTACGTTCACAAATACACACACACAACTATATATATATATATATATATATATATATATATATATATATATATATATATATATATATATATATATATATATATATATATATTTATGTGTGTGTGTGTGTGTGTGTGTGTGTGTGACGATTCTGGGTGTCGGGCAAGCCCGAGTGATTCATCATTTAAGTATATCTATCTCAAAGCAACACAACTCTTTCGTAATGTAATTCAAAATTAATTTGTTTAACTCTGTGCCTATATATATATATATATATATATATATATATATTTTTTTTTTTTTGATTTTATTCCATTATATTTTGCTCTGAATTTTCATTGAGCACTCTCATAAACCCGGTTTCAACTTCCTTCGGATTCATACCCCCTGGATATTTGTAACAAGTTAATTATATATATATATATATAGATTGTGATCCGATGAACTGGCTACTCTAGTGCCCCCTGGAACTAAATACACTAGACCAACTCGATAATCAGCTAAATCCCATCTATTATATATTTTGTTCAGATTGTTTATAGTAAAGAAGAAAAATCATGAAATACTTCCATAAAACTGGCATTTATCTTTCAAAAACAGTTATTTCTAATTTTCATTGTAATTAGAAAGTTTTATTTTAATTGTAGTATAATTATTGTTGCATTTTCTCACCAATTTCGTGTTGTATTCGTATAAAAAGTTTGTATTATTATTTGTTGGTTTTAAATTGTATTTCTAATCTTTCAATACAGTTCTAATTTATATTTAAACTATGGCGAATCTAACTTTAATTCAATGTTTTAATGTGTTGGACCTTAAAAAGAAAGGAAAACACCTCTAACCACACTCTTAGCGTCAGTGAGTGAAATATAAATTCTGAGAAAAACATGAACCCTTCTTTTTTAAAGGATTTAATTATATTAAATATTCGCCCAGTAATACCGTAGGAATTAATATTCTTTAGAAGACCTGCATGCCAGATCTTGTTAAAGACTTTGCATATATCAGGCTCTGACGCCTTAGCCTCACCTGCCTGATCCAGTTTATTGTATATGCGTTCAAAGATGTTTGTTACGAAGTCCGCAGTAGAATGCGATTACCTAAATCCATACTGTTGGTCAGAAAGAAGTTTAGTATTTTCGAGGTGGTAGACTATCGCTAGATTGATTAATGATTCAACGATTTTTGCAAAGAGCAGGAGAAGACTTTTGGGGCGATAGTTTTACAAGTCAGTTTTTCATCAAGTTTCAGAAATGCATTTGTCATAGAGTAAGGAGAGATCAGAGACCATCTCAGCAGAGCATTTATTAATTACTATAGAAAGTATAAGATCAGGTCCACATGATTTGGACGTATCAAGATTTTGAATGATATCCAGAACATATGAAAGTGTAATGATCAGATCATCCGTCCTTATTGTGAAATGAGAGAAAGGGTGGTTTCTGAATTCCAAGGTGGAATTTAAGGCAAACCGCTGAGAAAATAGTTCAGCCTTATCTGTTTCCGGGCTAGTGAAATCATTGTGATTGGATAGTGGGTGAATAGTTGATTGGCCATTATTAAATGTAGTGCAAAATTGATCTGTCCAGAAAATAAATTGTATCCTTCCCAGGACGGGAATTCTTCTAGTATTTTCATATAATTTTCTTTCATTATCCAAACGCCTCTGTAATATTTTCTACTTTGTTAATAGTATGTAAAGAAAAAGAATTCAAAATTAAAATACTTAAAATTAAAATCAATTAACATATTAATCTTCATATTTTACATATTTTTCCTTTTAACACGTATAAATATTTCTGAAACTCTTATGTGTATACATAACTAGCTGCACTTACGCGCCGCTGGCGTTGACCAAAAGTGTGTTCGTTTTTTCAGGAAACTTTTTTGTAAACTTTATATTTGAAACAAAAAAATAGTGTGAAAAAAACATGGCAGACAACTCGGCGTTGATCGCGAGTGTATTAATTTTTTCAATAATTTTATACATTATATTTAATAAAAAAATAGTAAATTTGAAAACACTTAAAACCAAATAAAAACTTAACAACATCCCCCACACTGATGATTCCTGGGAAAAGTAATTTTTGTATATTTGATGAATAAATAAATATAGTAATTTATGCAATTTTTATTTTCATCATTTTTTGTTCTTATATAAATATATATATATTGTGTGTATTTTGGCAGCATTTTCTCATTTATGCAAACATTGTAAAAATAACAAAATTCGTCTGTTTAATAATTACATAAAAACACAATAACCTAAAATTAACAACATCGCATATGAAACCAGTAGTAACATTTTAAAATGCTTAACGTAATGCGATTTTGTTCTGTGATGCCATCCAGCGTTGCTGAATTAAAAATCGCCAACGACTTCCTGGAACAATGCCGACAACGTTTCTGCGCGTTTCTCCACCGTCTTTTTAAAATTCTCTTCTTTCTCCAGCTTTTTTGTTCATTTGCATTTGACACCTGAGGATTATTCGACGAAGAATCGAAAACGTTCGTGAAACATGTGAAACCTATGGAACATATATTAATTTTTTTTAATTTTTATACAAAAATGTCATCAGAAAAAAAGAAAATAATAAAGGTATAATTAAAAAGACAAATTATGTTATTTTTAACAATGTTTGCATATATATATATATCAAAAATGGTACAATGTCATATTTTTCTTCCATTTGTATTTTTCGAGATTTCATCTCTTTCTCTAAAAGGAATCAGAGATGCTTTTCATCTATAGCAGAAATTGTAATTGTCTGTAAATATGTTTTGATTAGTCATTTTATTTTGTTTTATTGTTACTTCTAATATTTGTCAATAATATGTTATTTATTTTATTTTTATTATTATTTTATTCGTTCAATAATTTGGGATAATACATGTAGTGATTGGTCAAGGGGCGTAATTTATCTGATCATACAAAGCAGATTTAATGTTTGCGTGAGTTGCTCCCGTTGTTAGGAAAAACTTTAGCTTATTTTAAAAAGAATATATTATTGTTTATTTTATTTTTTCAATTTAAATTCTTTTTACTTATTCATCTTTTAATTTGAATTTTTTTCCTATTGTTTTTCATTTTAATAACGTGGTTAAAATATTCTATCTTGCTAAGACTAATGTGTTAACCCCGCCCCAACCCATCCACACGAACAGAGAAAGAAAGAGAGTAGTTGCCAACCTGACGTAGAGTAAGTCCTAGAGACATCCGCGAACAACATATTTTTTTCGGAATAATCATTTGACGTCGCACCGCTACGAAAAACAGACAAAACTAGTTGATAACATATGGCAGTCTCTTTGGGAGATAACGGCTTCAATATAGCTGGTAAACAAAAAGCAAACAAACCAACAAAGAACCCCCCCCCCCCAAAAAGTGTTTCTATTCAATACTTGACCGCACCCGTTGAACATATTTCTGACCAAAATTGGCAACTTTCCACTCAACAAATATCAAGAATATCCAAACATTCGGTAAATATTTCTCTACCGAAGTAGCGTTTCCACTACTTGACCTCTGCTGTCCACGAGGTTTTAAATGCTAGGAAGAGAACTGACCTTCTGTCAGGTATCAAACAGCTGTTTTCCTTGGAGGTGACGTCTATTTTAAAGCAAGCACCAACCACTTCAAAATGACCTTTCGTTGTAACATCGATCGGTTGCCACGCGTCATCTACTTAAAACAGAATCCGTCCCATCAAATGAACTTGAACAAAACTTTCACACATTCAGGTGTCTGTGGTGACCAATGCAATCGATTAACATAAAAAGCCAATAATTTATATGCAGTTATATTCCGGATTATTTAATCGGAAATTATTTGGATGCTACCAATTATATTTACATTATGTTCTACGTATTCGATTTATATTACTAGTGTATAGCGTCCGTCAAAAATAATGGATACAATATTATGCTTCGCCAGGGTTCGCACTAAAATTCATATGAAATAACGTCTCAATCGGTGAAATTAATCGATACAAATAAGTAAACGTTTCAAACTTGAAAGTAAACAACAAACAAAAAACATATCATATTATCATTAGTGCGAACATTGGCGAATCATAGTATTATCTTCCGCCATTTTTTACGTGTTCGTGAAGGCCTGATCGATGGCTGTGGACGTGGCTCATAACGCTGATGGAGCCATCATCGAGGACGCATTTTGGCTGCGACCGACAGAGGATACCCAACATATCAACGTGGTGAAGCAAAACGTCGTCCTTAGAGGATGCAACATTGCACTCAGGTGACAGGCCAAGCTCTTACGCGTATTAACGCACCACATTTGCGTGTACCACTGAGTTACCAATGCACTTACACGGAAGTTGTGTCGAACATCAAAGCAGCGACTGCGCACGTTGACCTAGTTGAAGAAGGAGTAAAACGTAGCAGCCGATATTACACAGTAATTTCTGACAGTATCGGGCGGAGTTAGCGAAGAACAATTCCCAAATGTAGCTCAACAACGTACAAAGGGAGATTGCATCCACAGAGCTGGTATGTGCTTTGTTATATTTTATTATGTGCATAGTATCAACTATTCCATGTCGAAAGCGGCAGTAAGGTCAGTCGGTCGGGATTTTGTGGCAAGTGTCAGTCGCACCGGACTCAGATCACGTGTAATGGTAGAAGGACAGGCTCAGTGTGTATGAAATATGGAACTGACTAAGCACGAACATTACACACTACAAAAGTGGTCACTTTTTAACGCAGATCGATTGCGGCCTCATACGCTTTTCCATTTAATGGCCGATTTTACACCAAACACTGCGCACGTGATCATACAAAGAAGACTTAATGTTTTTTGTATGTGTTTACCATTAGCTCAGCTCCTTGCCGATAATGACACTTCCTTCTGTAGTAGACAATTGGATTCCATTTCGAAAGCCTTGTCTATACAAACTATCTGGAAATGGTATCGTAGAGAGGTGTCATCAGACATTATAATTTCAGCGTGAAAGAGCTGCCTTGTTATGAAAGCTGCATATTGATACAACTTCACCCCAAGAATCACGTGTTTATTCGTCTGCGGCTGTCTATTTGTTAAATTCGTTCCAAATTCGAAGGAAGGGGTTGACATTGTGTCCCCGCCGGACCACCAAACGATGTCGGCCCAGTAGAGAGAGAGGAGAGAGAGAGAGAGAGAGAGAGAGAGAGAGAGAGAGAGAGAGAGAGAGAGAGAGAGAGAGAGACCCGGTTTGGCCGAAAAATCGTCGAAATTTAGAACACTAAATATTACCGGAACAACTATTGTAAAGTCCGGGTTTATTGACGGCGTATTCCTCTACATAAGGTACATACGTTCATGTCTCAGTTTTAGGCCGTCAATGGACAATAGCGGAGACGCATAATAATACAGCAATGAATGGCGAGAACTAGGCTCAAGTGCGTGTATTAGTGCTACCTCCTATGAACGAGGGAAAAGCGGGGCCAACCTTAATTTGGCTCCCTCATTCAGCAATGTCTGTTTAAAAACCAGATACGTCTGACAGTTTGACCAAGATAGAGGAAGTGACTGTCTCACTGTACACAGGTTCTACGTTAAAACGACCGCCTCCTTGTCACCTATGTTATCATATGATCAGTGAGGATTAGTGGGACGATAGCAATTTAAACTTACAAGATTAAACGGGCATGTAATGTCTTGCTTGTCGAGCAGCAATTTGCAAGAGGTCAAAATGCATGCTAAGTGTTTTGTGTTTTGTATATGTCAGTAATTTTCCATGGACACAAACTGGCCTTGAGAAAACGAGATACAATGACTATGAGAGAGAAGAAAACGCTGAGGTTGACTTTAACCGGCCAGAAAAGGATTCGAACTGTTGGATTAGCATTTTGTTAGTCTTATTCCGAAGTTTTGAACAAGAGTTCTTCTCGTTGATATTTTATTGCGTCACTGCTTTTAACATTTTTTTAGTATTTCAAGATTCCCGTAGAAAAGTCATTGGCGATAGTAGAGGCGTTTCAAAAGTGTAGAATAATAAATCCATGCACAGCATTGTTTTTCTTGGCACTTCACACGCACAATTCTTGATGAAAATTCTATGTAAATACATTTTATGTAAATAATTTTGCCCTTAGACAATCTATGTAACTCTTCTAATCCGTTCATGTTTTATCAGATTGGTTTTCCCGCGGACTAATTGGTGAATAACTTACAGTTTCATTCGTTTGGAAATACTTTAACATGTTGAATATACCGATGCGTCTTCATCAAAGATACTTGTCAAACCTCAATTCGGCAAGTGACTTTCCAGTTTTCCTATTTGCTTTTGTTGTAGTATCTTCCCTCCATAATCCAATCTACTCGTTATACACATGATTTATTTTACTCGTGGGAATCGCTTGTGGGTGTTTCTTCTATTTTGGAATTGTATATGTAAGTGTTGGCAGTTATTGGTTCGTTTTCTAAAGATTTCTAGTTCTCTCGATGCATCTTCGTTATTTACGTTGACTGTTTTAACTTCAATTTAATATCCATATACATTCTTTATTTTAGAGAATTTTATTTTGAAAAAAAAACGCATTTATCTGTAAACAATTACGGCTACTATCACCGTTATAACCTTGTCCTTTATATCTCCAGTGGGTATTGTTATCTTCTATCTACTCCCTATTCTTATATGAAAATACATACACGCAAGTTGAGATTTTATCAAATATGGGAAAACATTTTTAAGAATATGTATTTGTATTATGATTTTAATCAGTTGACGCTAAACGGACTGAATTTGTGAAATAGTCAAGCCTCTAATTCAGCCCTAAGTCTTGTATAAGGCCAGACGATATTGTAACAGGCTTTATATTACCATGTCCTCTTAAAGGGCCAAATAAATAGACACCTACTCTGTCTATATCAGTGGTTCCCAACCGTATTCTGTCATTTCCATCTGCACCCAATTCAACCATCCAGATTTCCCCTTCATGTGTATGGGAGTAAGAACAGTTAAATCACACTGAGTCTATTTACTAATTTATTTTGTAAATGCACTAACACAGATAACATTAAATTGTATTCAATAAAAACTCGAACACTAACACAGCATTTTAGTGTGACTTTTTGCATTGTTTGTCGTTCACAACTCCTTCAATGTCTGGGAGAGTTATGGAAAGCGCACATCGAAGATCCGCCTTCCCCTCCAACTTGTTCCGTTCTTTTGTTTTGAGGTGTATCAGTGCCGAAAATTTTGTGTCACACAGGTAGGTGGAAGAAAACTGGACCAATATCCGCAGAGCATTGGTTGCAAGAAGCGGGTAGGTTCCTTGGATTTGAGACAATTGTATTTGGTTAGAAGTAACTGTCGTTCTGATCGCAAGTCTCTTGTTTTGCAGAGAAACAAAGAGCTATTTGAAACCTCTTAAAACAATATAGTGTGACTTGTTTTCTAATTCTTAGTTGTATTTAGATTTGGAAGAAAAATCCACATGAGACGATATAATTGAGACTACGTCTTAAATCAAGCACCAAATTCGGACGGAGACAACGAGCGGCCAACAACGACCTGTGCAATGAATGCACACACATCCAAGTTGAAAAATACAGCAATTATTGGAAAATACATCACGTCAGTTTTTTCCTTTCTATGGAAGTATCAAATTTATACCGAACACCGTGTATATAGTAACAGTCATGTATCTTTGACCAATATTACTATTTTCAGCCTAATATTTTCATTTTATAGGCGGTAATTTAACAATTACTACCCAATTACTGGAGCATCATTCTTTCAACTTCATGATTAATTTCTGGTCAATTCAGATAAATTCTCTATAGTCCCACGTGACAAGAAGAAAATCGCTTCAATATGTTTTCTAAGAACTAAACAAATTATTACACGTTCTGCATACACCAAACGTTATCGCAGGTAGAAATATTTTTATATTTATTTTTACAATTTGGGTTGAATTATTTCGAGGTATTTTTCTTCCTCACTTGAAAAATATTTTATTATTTTTAATATGGTTATCTTTGTGTTTTAGTTCCATTTTGATTTACTTTTGAGTAACATGTAACTCTTACTTCAGTACCGAATGCACTTTTAATTTCCACCTTGCAACCTAGCGAAGCAATTAGCGTCTCTTCAGGATTTTAAGTTTAATCTGCGCAAAAAATTAGCGTGACCCACTTTTAGTTGGTCGATATTCTATTTTAAATTTAGACCTTAACGATATCGCGATACAAGGTTTAATTTGTTCGATGTGTGAGTTTGAATACCATTTTATGTCCAAATATCGTTAGAAGTAGTTTATGATCGACTTGTAACACATTTTCTGCCATGATATATTGTTTAACTTTTGTTTATTCCAAACAAAGCATATTTCTACTGAAGCTCAAAGAGCTACTTTGATGAGAACATATTCATAGCTGAACACCAGGATGGGGAATTGAGCAGCAAGATATTTGTTAACTTACATTAAAATTTTCGCATGTTAGTACGGTCGGGGAAACAAGGAGCAAAGAGAGAATTCCAAAGGTAAGTTGTCCGAGGAAATAAGCTGTTAAAGTAGAAAGCCTTCCGGAATCAAGGGACCTCTACAGTGAAAGGGTGTGGTTTTGATGCTAGTCGTGTGGGTCATGGATATTTATGTTCAGACGGTACAAGTGCAGTAAGGTAATCGGAGCACATTCCGTGGAAGTATTTGTAAAATAGCACGGTAAGTGAACAAATCGGCGATACCACAGGTGCTGGAGTTTATCAGACAGTGCAGTACCTATTAGGTTAGAAATTCTTTTTGCATCTTGTCTAAGATGCAGAGGCTAATGGTTGGTGCATCAGCCCAGATGTGGCAACAATTGTTCATGCAAGGGCAAATAGTGGCTTTATAGAGACATCGGATACTGATGTGGGAAGTCTTCTAGTCCTATAGAATGTCCCTACCTCGTTTACAGAAGATTTTGCAACATCTTCTATGCACTATTTCAAACTCATGCTGCTTTAGAATGCCAGGCCGAGAGGTTTGATCATCAGTCACTCGGGAAGGATGCTATCGATCATGAAATGGTTGGATAATTTTATGGAAATTATGTTGCGCAAATATTGTCGCTAAAGCTATTTATTCTATTGGGCTTTTTTTTCTGTCGCTAGTAACGGGTTAGGATCATTAAAAAAGTCACAGCAAACCTATTTGTTTTTATCATTGTTATAATCCTAGGAATTATGCGGCTTCTCGGCTTATACTAAAGATGGAGCATGAGCATTTAGATGGTAACGTTTAAAAAATATTTTTGAAGTAAAAATTATAATTAATAAATTGTCTATATCCCATAGGAAATATCATAAATTTCCGGTAAAAACTTTTCTAATTCATTTTTAATTTTTGTTTGCTATTTTGTATGAAGAAAGAAAATGTTTTAAAACGGAAACTTGTTTTGTCATTATTACGCTTTAAGATAATTTGGCTTTGAAACAAAGACTTTTGCTATGCATTTCTTTTAAATTAGCTAAAAGGTCATCTATCTATTTATCTATCTATCTATCTATCTATCTATCTATCTATCTATCTATCTATCTATCTATCTATCTATCTCTCTCTCTCTCTCTCTCTCTCTCTCTCTCTATATATATATATATATATATATATATACTATAAGATACCCATCCCTGGACTGTTAAAACGTTTTACACCACTTTTAGGTTGCCTTACGACACCTTATGCCTAGAATTCTTATTCCAATTTTGATCGAGATTCATTACATGCTTTTGATTCTATAAAATGTTTAAAATTTAAGGTTTAAGAAGAAATTGAAATTCATGAATCTTGTTTATTTGGTGTCTTATTATCATGGATGAAATTTAATGAAAATCTGAAATATTTGAATTTTTAAATGGGGTATTATGTTCCTAAACCCTTTAGTTATTTATTTACGTCTAATGCCTATTATTAACATTTCATAAGAATCGGAGTAGATGAATTTTTACGAGGGGTTTATATCGCCGCTTTTCCAACTTTTGTGTAAAACTAAATTAAACTAAATATAGCCCCCATTCTGATCGCTTACATCCAGCAGCTTTGTTCTAAAATTCACAATGATCGGTTAATTAGATTAGGAGTAGATCTTGTACATACAAATAAATAAACATATACACATACCTAACTTTATATAAATACGAACACCTGTGCAATATGCTATAAGATTGTACGATTGAATGTCTGTTGTCATTAAACCATGCCGTAATTGCCTTAAAAACATGAAACACATTGAAGCTGATTTAAAATCCAATTCTCCTTTTCCTTTTGAAACTACTGGAACATTAATTCAGCATTTTCATATTTTTGTGTATCAATCTAAAAATAGGCTTTTCATTTTCTTCACGAATTTCTTTTTGTTCTCTACGTTTATTCATGTTTTTTCTCTTGCTTTCCATGTTTTTACTTGCAGCTTTTTTACTTCTTTTTTTCGTTAATTATTTTACTAATTTTATTTGTTACATGTATTCCCTCTTTTAGATCAATCCAATCCTATCTTATTTGACTTGGTTTTTATGAGCTCGATTTATTTATTGTTCAATTTGTATCTTTATTAATTTATTTATTTCGATTATTGATAATGAAATCACCAAATCTTTATTATTTTTACTTTTTCATTTGTCGAAAGAAATTAAAGACATAATTATTTCTAATAATATTTCTATTTCTATGATAATGAGTTACCACTTACCAAAGCCAATGGACACCTAAGGATAAAAATGAATGAGATTTTCAGTTGGATGATGAAAGCTACTATGAAAAGACTGAAAATATGAACGAATAACGTTGGTGGTGAAAGGAGAGAAGCCTGATTTAATAGAGGTTAAAGATAACCAGTCATTTTTCACCATTACACCACGTGATCCAGGTCCAGAAAAAGAGAATAACTAATATCACTAATATTCTCTCAAGTTTTGCCATAGACAGTTATCTTATCTGATTAACCCGTGCAACAGTTGAATTATAAGGGTTGATTTATAAAGATTAAATATTAGAAAAGCCGGTGACTAAGCGATGGTTCATAGCGTCAACCTCTGAGTTTAGGTTCAATGTTAAACAAGAAGAGTATTGGGTATTTTTCACCAAGCTTAAATATAAGATCATGCAAAAAAACCCAGAAAATGTAAAATAAATAAAATTAAAAATACCCCACTGCAAATACTCTTAATATCAACATATATTACAAATTAAAGTTATAAACGTTTTGAATTATTTCCAAACAAATGAAAAAAACGTATATTTTTAGAAGTTAATATGAATATAATAATATAGCCATGTTCCCAAAATGTAAAATATTCATTAATACAACAAGGCTGAAGGGATGAATTTTCTGCTCCTAATAAACAGTCTATGGCATAACGTTGAGCCAATCTCGACTATTTAGGTGATTCTGCTATCACCATCCAACTTGTCCTAAGCGGTTGTGAGGAGGATCAGCTTTTAAGAAATCAGTTAACATTCAACTCTATCACAGGTCCAAATTTGGATCATTGTGTTTCTATCGAGAAAATCCTGATAAGTCAACATTTATCTGATAGTTGTGGTAATCTATTCATTTATCCGGAAAAAATATGGTGGTCTGGAACGAGACGAGCGACCGTGGTTGCCACAGCAGACAAATAGCACCCTACCTAAGAGTTCATCATTAAAACTCCTCGGCCTAACCTTCACAGGTAACATAGATCGCGATCATATCCGAGGCAATGTCTGAATCCTTAGAAAATGACGCCAAGGCTGTAGTGGATTGGGGTCATAAATGGTTGGTAACTTTTAATGCCGCAAAGACAAAGCTCCTTTCCTTCAATAACTACAAGAAACCTCTCCAACCACCGATTGTCATGGCAAATAACACCCTACCTGAGAGTTCAACATTAAAACTCCTCGGCCTAACCGTAACAGGTAACATGAATTGGAACAAATACATTGAAGATATTGCTAAGGCTGCAGCAAAGAAGATGGGATCTATCTACCGTGCTAATAAACTCCTCACACCTGACATTATCCTGTATCTCTACAAAGCAACACGCATGGAGTATTGTTGTCACATCTGGGCTGTTGCATCATCCACTAGTCTCTACAAGATTCAAAAAAAGAGTCGCAAACCTAATAGGCCCCTCACTGTCAACCAAGCTCCAGCCACTGTCTCATCGCCGACATGTTGCATCTTTGTGCTTGTTTTACAAATACTTCAATGGATTGTGTTCCTATGAACTGGCTACTCTGGTGCCCCCTCGACGTAAATTCACTACACCAACTCGACAATCATCTAAATCCCATCCATTCACTGTCGAGGACCCAAGATACCGGAGAGTTTTCTACTCCAATAGCTTCTTTCCTCGTGCTGCTGAACTCTGGAATTCCCTCCCTGCTCCCTGTTTCCCCTGTACCGACATGCAGAGGTTTAACACTAATGTAAACAGACATCTAACTACACTGCTCCTAACTTGGGGTGACACCCAAAACCCACCCCTTATTCTCAGTAGCCCTTTACGACTACAGTAGCTGCATGCCGTGTTTGGGGTGAAATATGTTAAAAGAAAATATTAATAGATGGTTAGGCTTATCCAATTCTCAGAAAGAGAGAAAAGATAAATTGGGGAGAAGAGACAGTTTCTAACATTAATTTCTCACGTCTGCCCTCATCGACTCAACCGTAACCTATAATTGTAAATAAACTGCTGCAGTTCACACGGGACTTTGTCTCTCCTAGCTTCTACTGCCCCACAGCAAGCTTAGAGGCATAAGAAATTACCCAGCAAATTAACCAGAATCCCTTAGGTTATCTTCCATGTTTTCTTTTGTTACCATTCTCTTGTTCATTGGCAGTATACGCTGACAAGTTCCTTTAACTATTGTTTATAGCCCCTCCTTTCTCTCCCCTCAACATGGAAAGTCCAGACTTCGCTAATAGCCGTGGTAACCCCTTGATTCATCCTACTGTGCTAGAAGGGGTGTAACAGGTGTGATCTCACCCATAGACAATATGTAGCAACTCTAGTTCATACTAAAATGACTTTTCTATTATATGCAAGAAATAATTGTTTCTACCAAACTGTTGTGTTAGTAAGTTGATCGGTCAGCAAGAAATAGATGATGAACTGATCATAAATTACTCGATGGTCAGGCTTTCACATATCACTAATTATTTATCCATTTCTCGGAATGAAATAGAGAGTAAATTGGTGAGAACAGCAATTGTCTGTATCTGTCCTCTTCAACCCTCAAGCTCAAATGCTTTTAACAAAAATTCATAATTCTAACACACCATTCAATATGTTCCTTTTTGACTAATAAAACATCAACTTTTAGACATAATTTGACTTTATTCATCAACATAGTACTTTTCTAGTGATGCATGTATTCCAACAATTCTCTAACAATTGTATGTCTTTTTGTTGAACGATTTGTCGTTGACCTCATAATACGCCTCAGTGTCCGATATTACTTCTTAATTGCAGCAAACTCTCTATCTCTTGAGCACTCTTTAGAGGTCTGCAAACAGCTAGTAGTCGCTGGGATAATATGGTTAGTGTGGAACCAATTCGAAGTGCAATTCATATAGTTTCGCCATCGTAGCAATCAACTTTTTACATGGTTCATTAATTTGGTGAGCATCACTTGTTTCTTCTTCGTTTGCGGCCGTCTTTTAGATATTTTCTTCCATCTAAAGGAAGCAATAATGCCATATAATATTCGTTATTGATCATTCATTCTTTCTAAAAGTAATCGATGAACTAAATACCTGGCGCCTGCCAAAATATGAAGCTCAAAACCTTGTCTGTTGCTGTTTGTATCTTTGGCTGATTTGAATGGTTCTCACCTGCTGCTGTTCGGAAGTAAGTGTTAGATACATGTTTCATCTATTGCTATATATTGATGCAGAACTTCCTTTTGTTGCGTCGAAACAGTTGCAAACAACCCTGTGATTTGTCGACGAGTTGTTCCTTTTCATCTACTTCAATATCATTTGTGTCTGTACGACCGCGTTAAAAGTCAGCATACTATCCTTTAACCGTTGAACACTTATGAAGCCTTTGCTTGCTTGAAAAATATTTCCCTCATCAGAGTTCAATGTTTAATCAGCACACACAATTCAGATTTTTCTATTGCTTTTACATTTTGCAACGGTAGTTTTACTTAAATAATTGCAATTTGTAAACTAATAATCCGATTTGGCGAAAATTGTACACGTGCCATTTGAAGGTTAGTACTTTATAAACACATATGGATTTTTTTATTAATGGCACTATCTATGTGATAGGCCCGAGAATTGTTGAGTGATGTCTTAAAAAGATGTAGTATATACGGGTCTAGTTTTTACCGTGCCACCTCTTTCCTTTTATAAAGTAAGAACATTTGGATTCCCGGCAAATCTATCCGGATATCTCAAACTTTCTTCGATTCTATCTTTTGTAACTCCCTATTCTTCCTTGTCAACACTTAGCATTCTTTTAAGGCTCGTCTTTAATTTTATCTCACAACAAAGTTGACAAATCCAAAATAGAAACATTCTTTGGCACTTCCGTCTCTCGAATGTGTATCTAATCTCAGATCACATTTACGTCATAGCTTAAGGATTCTATGAGAAAATAATTTTCAGTTATATAGTGTTTGTCTGTGCTTAGATTCGTTTATGGTTTCCCTCGCGGATAAGCATGCGTTCAATAATCACCTAACCTTTTCGGAGGTGGTCGCTTTCATGGCATCACAATAAGAAAGTAGTTGGTCTAATAAATAATTCGACCAGAAATATCGCATGTCGCAACTATAATTACATGCTTTTATGATTATTAAGATGATGTTATTCGATGCCTTCAGAAAAATGAAGTGGAACAATCTATCTCGTACATTCAATTGCTAATTTATTTTTTCTATTTATCTTCCTGATCATATTTCGTTAATATTTTAGTTATCCCTATCTATCTATCTATCTATCTATCTATCTATCTATCTATCTATCTATCTATCTATCTATCTGTCTATCTATCTATGTCAGGCAGGTCTCATCTCACCTATCCCTCTCTTTTCCCCTTCTCACCTCTCTCTCTCTCTCTCTCTAAGATATATATATATATATATATATATATATATATATATATATATATATATATATATATATATATATATATATATATAGGGGAAGGGCAAGGAGGCATACATATATATCTTATATATAAAATAGATTCAGTATTTCTCCCTAAGTTTTACTAAAATAGGTTTTATTTATAAGGCATTGATAAAAAAACGTTATTTTTCTCTTTGTAAATTAGCCACTTTAAATTTTCGCTTTTTCCGTATACTGTTATGGTAATCTAGCTGGACCACGGAGTCGGTAAGCCGAGTTACAATCGCTTTGAATTCGGTTTTGTTTCACTATTAGTGCATTAATACCGTCGGGAATTGACGAATAGCGGGTTTTAGCCTGCAGCGAATATAATTGTTGGCATTGATTGAATCATTTATAACTGGTGTGTTTTTTCGGCAATAAAAAGTAGATACACAATAAAAAACAAAACAAATACTAACAACACAACAGACAGTTAATATATCATATAAATCGTAAAGTTAATCTCCCTTTACTTTTCTGATCTTTTGTTACATAAACACATGTTCGGTCAGTAATAAAATGCACACATTAGTCTGTGTTGTTAAAAAACACATTTTATTTACAAACGATTTCTACTAATTCAATATTGAATTCGATAACAGTTTCTATTTTGATTACTAATATCATAGATGGAGTCGGAAGAGATAACTCTCTCACAGACCCAAAGCCTTTTGTTGTCACCGAAATAACCATGTACTAATTTTATAAACGATAATTATTTCGATGAACACGGTTAGTAAATTATATTTTTAGTGTTTTCATTGGATAATTGAAAGTGGCTATTTTAAATATATATTTTAATGATGAAATAGTTTATCTATTTAGTGAATAACATAATTGACGAAATAATTGAGATATACAATAATAACTATAATTGCATTATTCATATTCAAAAACAATGCTAATTGACTCATTTTTTAACTGATATATGTTTAATAAATACCGTTAGTAAATCATATTTTGAGGGTTTTCATTAGTTAATAGGTGGTTTTCTTACATATATATTTATCAATAATAACATATTTCAGCTGTTTATAGAATATCATAACTGTCAAATAATTGATATATAGCTAAAATATGTTAACGTTATTTGATGTCGGCAACAACAATAATTTCGACCATATATAGACTATTTTTAAAGGGGGACAAGAAAAGTGCAGCATCGTTTCTGATACTACACATCATCTTTTCTGTTCGCGGTAAGTGAAAATGTCCTTCTGAACTGTGACCATTTTTACTTTTGACCAAATCCAGAGCGCCTCTATGTTGGCGATAGATTCTACTACACGGGGAGACAAGTAAATAAAGACGTCTGGATAATTTCGATCATTTCAGATTAAACGTAGCAATTTGTGTTATACGTAATCAAAGTTTTTTAATTTCATTCATCATTTCAAATTTATAATAATAATATTCATTATTCAACTGACAATCCACTCATATTGTTAAAACTTTTCATCGGGTAGTTTTTCACCTCGATAAGTGTTGACTCATTTGAAAAAAAAATAGTTCATTGTGGACGAGGATGAATAAGCAAAAATGTGCTTTTGTACCTCAAACGCGTGCAGAGTTTCGTTAATAATCACGTACCACGCATTATGTGCGACACGTGAGTACAATGCATTTTCTCTATAATTCTTCGATCAACTGACAGCAATCGCTTCTCTCAATCTCAGAAGAAGAAGAAGAAGAAGAAGAAGAAAAGATTATTATTTTAAATTTATCTGTTTATTTCAAAAGAAAAACATCAGAATTCTTTTTTTCATCAATCATTTAATTTAAGACTTGCGAACAAAATGAATACATCAGTCTGATTTATTGTAACTAATTCAATGCTTTAATTGTTGGAGACCATTCCTTTTTTACAACAAAAATATTTTTACTGTTTGAAAATTGTATTAGACAGAAAATATTTCACTAAATAATGCTCTTTGAAGATTCTTTATCGAATATAAAATAGCAACAACAGGTAATACTTTACCGAAAAGTTAATTTTTTTATCCGTTAGGTGGTAAATATTTAACGTAATATGTGCTTAAATCTTATTTCAGTGAGTATCAATGATATCTTGAAAAACGTTAGTAGAATTCTTATGAATACTATTAGTAATTTACTATTCAGGGGAATGAAAACATGAACAATATTTTATTTGTTTTTTTAGTTAATTAGCTGGAATGGTCAGAATAAATGCCGTTTGTATATGTCCAGACGTTTGACAATAACATTAAAGAACTAAAAGGATTTTTCCTAAAACTATTTTATGTGTATATTAATATAATTATCACACAATTATTGTGTGTCCCACGTCTCTATGTGACTTATACATTAGTATTTTCATGGTTTAGTTAAAACCACAAAAGGCAAGGAAAAATGAAAATTAAAAAATCCCTGGTAACGCTGTGTATGAACAGTTAGTTAAAAATAAAATTGATTAACAAAATGAAATGATTTCATTATAAATTTAGGTCTAGTCTATCGATTATACATTTCTGTGAGGGGTAGTCTAATATATATTATTATTATTAAAGTATTATTAAATACATACGTTATGGTTATCATTAAAATTGGCCGCGAAGGGTCAAAGAGGATAGAAAGATCGCGGGAGAGCTCTAACGTAACCTCTTCTAAAAGGTTGAGGAGTGTACTGTGACCTTGGAAAGGCTTATTCTTACTCAAATCCGAAAGAAATCTAGCAAATAAGCAATCGTAAGCGTCTGTTATGATAACATAAAATCATTTGCAATATTTATCGAAAAAGGTAAAGAGTACTGGCCATCTGGGGGAGACTTGGACAGACTTGTTGTCACTAAGATTTCCAGTGGACACCATCGGATATTATTAAAGAGCAATACCTGATGATGATCCGTATGATAGTGAATTAGAAATAATAATAATAATAATAATAATAATAATAATAATAATAATAATAATAATAATAATTGCCATTTTTATTAGTAAATAATCTTGATCAGTGTAATAAAGTTATTAAAGCTGCTGCCAATATTGTGTCAAATCTACTCGGAGTAGTAAACGTGGGCAAAGTAAATAAAGAGCCCTGGTGGAGTCCACGTTTAAATGGTCAGATGAAATAACTTAGAAAGGATTTAAGTAAAGTGAAAGCTGTCGAAAATGGCGAACTTAAAAGTCAAAGCGTTTGTGAAAGACTAATCCGTAGGTTTTACATACATCAAAAAAGTTTCAAGTGTTTAATTAAAGAACTGAAATAGCGTGTGGTAGCTAAGACTGCCCAAGTTAAACGTTAGAGCAACAGAATTGCTCAATATTGACAAAACAGACTGTTTGAGAACAATCAGAAACTCTTTTACGAACAACGAGAAGATATTGAAATAGGGAATGCCGTTATACCTGATGCTGACCAATCTAGTGCATTCTGGAAAGGCATTTGGGGATAGGAAGTACAGCATTAAGATGATGCAGAATGGATCAATAATATTGAAAGCTTTCAAATTGGAAAGCACCTGGACCTGACCGAGTCCAGGGATACTGGTTTAAAAGCTCTTCACTCACATCTTGCAGAAATGATAAATAGCTGTTAGACGACAGGTAGCTTCCCTGAATGGATATCAAAAAGCACCACAGTATTGATCATAAAAATAAAACAAGAGATACCAATTACGTGTTTCTCAATTATGTGGAAACCTTTCACTAGCATATTGTCTGAAAGTATTTATGGTCATTCAGACCAAAACAATTTGCTGCCTGAGGAACAGAAAGGCTTCCGAAAAAAATATCACACGCCACCAAAGATTAGCTTCTGATCGATAAAAATAACCTGAGAAACTGTAAACGAAGAAGTACTAACCTTGCCAGGGTGGGTGGATTATAAGAAAGTATTTGATATAGTGCCTTATTCATGGATACACAAATGCCTGGAAATTTTCGGAATAGCCCCTAATATTCAAACAGCTTTAAAGAATAGCATGAAAAATTGTGAAACCAATTTAACTTCGAGAGGTGTTGCATTAAGTAAAGTGAAAATCAGGAAATGGATTTTCCAGGGCGATAGTCTTTCCGCTTTGCTTTTTGACATTAGTTTGACCCTAATGATATTTACGTAATGTCAAATCAGGATATAAACTTGGGAAAGGACTTTCTACAGTCAACCACTTACTATACATGGATGACCATAAAGTTTTTTGGAAAGAATGAAACTCAACTTGATATCCTAATGAATACGGTTAAATTATTTAGTGACGACATACGAATGGAATTGGCATCAGTAAATGTTCCATTCTTGTTATAAAAAGAGATAAATTTTCTACTCAGATGGCATTAGTCTCCCAACAACAGATCTGATAAAAGATTATAGACAGTGAGAGGGACTACACATACTTGGGAATACTGGAGGCAGATAAGATTAAACACAAGGAAATGAAAAACCAGGTCACAGTCGAAACACAATCTATGCAATCAATGCCAGAGCAGTATAGCTATCATTCGATATACTGCCGGTACACTTGACTGCAATGTAGATGAACTAAAATGTTTGGATACCTAAACACGGAAAATCCTTAATATTTATGGAGGTTTTGCAAAGAAAGGAGATGCAGAGCGATTGTATCTACCTGGATAGGAAAGTGGTCGAGGTCTACTTAGTGATAAAGTTGTTGTGAATATATAAGAACGTTGTCTATATAAATATATTTATGAAAGTAATGAGATTCTTCTTCGTGAAGTGAAAAGAGAGGAAATACTAAGAACTGGGTAAAAAAGAATCAAAGATTACAAGAGAAAGAGTCAAAACTATTTGGGAAGAAACTACACAGTGTATTCTGTAAGAGTACTGCATTTAGAGATAATGCCAGCTAGAATTGATTGGTCAGGGGTGGTTTTAAAAGATCTAATAAGAGCAGCCCAGGTACAAGCCACTCGCACTAGGTTCATCAACCATTACATTGACAAAACTGTAGAATCAGCGATATGCCGATTGTGTAATAAAAGGGGAGAAACCTTAGCGCATATTTTATCTGAATGCCCAATGTTAGCGCAGCACCAGTATAAAAAATGGAGACACGACAACGTCGCTCAGTTACTTCACCGGAATATATGCAAACTTTATGAATTGGACCACAATGATAAGTGGTATGAGTAAAAGCCAGAAGTGGTACATGGGAACGACAATGTCAAACTTTTTTGGGACATTCGCATACAAACTAATAAGGTTCGTGAACATTCCAAACAGGACTTGATCTATCTAAACAAAAACAAGAGAACTTGCTTAATCATTGATATATCCTGCCTCTTCGATACCAGATTGCAGGAGAAAGAACACAACACTAAATAAATATCAATATCTGAAATGTGAATTAATTATACCATGGAAATGTACAGAAGTGAAGGTGATACCTGTTGTAATTGGAACGCTTGAAACCATAACGAAAAGCTACCATAAATGGCTTAAATAAGTTGACAAGACAATTTCATTTCCAATTCTCCAAAAGGCTTACCTGTTAGGAACGGCGAAAGTGTTAATGTACAGCTTGAATGTCTAAAGTCAAAGGAATTTACTCGATGTTTAAAAAAAGAAACCGCCAGCTAAAACATCCAAATGTTGAGACTACTATGAAATAATAATAATTATGATTATCCTTATTATCAATATTATTATCATTATTCTTATTATTCTTATTATTCTCATTCTTCTTCTTCTTCTTCTTCTTCTTCTTCTTCTTCTTCTTCTTCTTCTTATTATTATTATTATTATTATTATTATTATTTTATAGCAGTCTCAACCTTTGTATGCTTTTAGTTGGATTTCATTTCTTTTTTATCAGTTCAATTCTCTTTATTTTAGACATTCAAGCTGTACCGCAACACTTTCGCGAATGCCTGTTAGGAAGGACAAAATTGAAGCAGAATTTGTCTCGTTAATCTGTTTAAGACATTTATGATTTTTTTTATTTATGGTTCCAACCGTTTTAATTACAACAGGAATCACCTTGACTTCTTTACATTTTCTATAGTCTAATTTTTATTTTAGATCTTGATATGTTTTTCTTGTTTGTTCTCCTGCATTCTGGTATCTAAAGTGGGGGGGGGGGGCTATGTCAATGATTAAGATAGTTCTCTTGTTTTTGTTTAGAAATATTAAGTCGGGTTTAGAATGTTCAAGAACTTTATCAGTTTGTAACTCCCAAAGAAGTTGGACATTGTCGCTCTCTTGTACCACTGCTGGCTTATGTTCTTATTACTTTTCATTGTAGACCAATATATAATAAAGAATTGTTATGTTGTAAGTATAAAATGTTACTCTAAAATTAATTAAAATCTTTACTACGCACTTTTGGTTGAACTTCTCACTTGTGCTGTTTTCGCGTACCTTAAATTTTTTAGGCGTGTGTGCGTTCATTAACTTATCATACGTGTGTGCGTGTACATTCATTAATTTCATTTTACGCGATTTTCGCGTACTTATTCCCTTAAAGTTGTTGTGTGTGCATATTAAATTATTTTACCCGTGTGTGGGTGTACATTCATTTGTTATTTTTTTTTAATATCTTTTCTAAATCGTCAGCGACAATTGTCTAATAAAACTATAGTGCGTCTATGAAACACGCTAAATTCTCTCTGCCGCTTTATTCGTTTTATCTTCTTCTTCATTGCTGACCGACGCTGCACGATTCTCCTGTTTCATCAGCGTTTCTTTTTCCTTCAACGCCGCTGTCGTCGTATTTGTTGTCCTGGTGATTCGTTCTCGCCGCCGCCATGATACTTCTTCTTGTGGTCGCCGCGTTATTTCCTTCTCAATGGCCGTCGTCTAGTACTTTCTTAACTGAAATAAACTTGTCTCACACAGAATGAAGACTCGGGACTTTTCATTGGGACATTTTACAGGCTTTATTATTGGTAAGAAATATTTTACATGAGAGAGACTTACTTAATTTCTCCTAATTCCGGAGTTAACTATCTTTTTAAGGGATAATTGGATAAACATAACAAAAATATTTTGGAACTACATTTTGCACTTGCGATTAACTTTTAAAAAGTATTACAGCATATTATTTTAATGCCTGCCTGTCTTGGCTTCCACGCTGAACTCCCTGAAAAACCGTCGTTGTTTTGTCAACAACAAAAAAGTGACGTCACTCGTCATCTCGACTCATCTCCTTATGTCTCCAACCTATTTAACCTAATACTTTGTTTTTTTAACCTTTGAGCCATCCTATCGGATAATTCTCTCGGAGAAACTGATTCATTTCCCAAACTTCGTGTCAATTACACCCGTACTTAGATCGACCTTTGTCAAAATTAATACCAGTTTATTAACTCGTTATCCGACATAGTTCCCTCCATAATGTAACAGAATAACACAATTATAATTGACATTTGATTTAAAACATATGTAAAAAAATAAGCATGACTAAGATATTATAATCAAATAAATATTATGTGAAAGAAAAGATTTATTCATGAGTGAATTTTGAGCGAATCGTTGACCGCAGAATACGGGAGATTGTTACAATTACGCAAAATTATTGCGGGTTCGTTAAGACGGTGCGGTACAACAGACGCCATCGATGCCGCACGGCTCTTGACGAAGAAGTATGCCGAGAGGTCGAAACCTCTGCATATTGCCTTCCTCGACGTAGGAAAGACTTTCGACCGCGTGCAACGTGATGTAGTCTGCTACGCGTTGCGACATTATGGTGTACTTGAGGAGTTGGTTAGCTGGGTCAAACTACTGTACGAATCATCAAAGCGTTTGCTGCTAACCAGCTAGTATATCTAAGGACTTCACCATCAAGGTTGGCGTACACGAAGAGTCGACCCTCTCCCCGCTGCTCTTCATTTTTGTCATGGACGCCATCACCACAAGCCTACACTGTCCTATGTCCTGGACACTCTTGTAGGCAGATGATGTTTTGCTCGCCTCAATGAAGAAAATCCGACTTGCAACAAGTTAAGCCCTGGAAGGACAAACTGGCGCAGTTTTGTCTGCGGCTTAACATCAGGAAAACGGAATATTTATCCAAACGCGTTACAGCATCGCTTCGATTTAAGGCAACATGAGAGATGGTTTGTACATGTGCTGAGTGCTAACAACGACATCGTCGCGAAACATGCTTTTGCATTAGAAATCGCTGTGATGCAACCGAGAGGAAGGGCAATGATAAGATGGACAGAAGCCCTGCTAAATGATCTCTGTAAAATCGGCGTTCACCCGGATCAAGCCTGTGATCGCCCCAAATGGATACAAACATCCATTATTGCAGACCCCGTCATAACTCGGGATGAACGTATTACACAACGAAGAAGAATCTATATTATGTAAAAGTAGAAAATTATAAATAACATTATTACAAAGGAGGTGACACTGTTTAAGTAGATAACGACATGGATTGGCGATTAGAGTGTGGCAAGATCAAATCACGTTAGTTCCATAGCACCACTTTTACTTTGGGATGTTTTTAATCTTACCCATTGTAAGTACCCGTTGTAAGTACATGTTGTAAGTACTCGATTCTTTCCAGAGCTACTCTGGCCAACCAATGCTAACAAAAGAATCATGCTGATTTATACAGATTTACTTTTTATTTAAAGAACGCAGTTATCTGTAAGCTATATTATTATATAAATATTTATATGTAAAAAGTCGTGGAGGCACTGTGCAAGTTTGTGGCTTACAATTATTGATCTGAATTTCTCCTAATATAAAACTCTCCCTTATTTTTACAGATCTTTTGTTATAACCCATTTTTCAACAATCACATGATGGCAAGTTAACACAGACTGGCTACCAGGGTGTGCTAAGTTTGTATTCTGTTTGTTGAATAGCACCACGTTTACTTTAAGATATTAACGACCTTACCGTGGTCCCTCTTGTACACGATTCTTTCAAAAAAGAGTCTAGGCAACCAATGCCAACAACAAAATCATAGAATTTACTTTACTAACTATCAAGTAGAGTTCTCAACTACGTGACTATTTTATCCTCAGTGGCGCCGCGTGAAATGTTGGTTTTGTGGTCTGTTTTAGAAATTCAGAAGACTTCAAACTTTAAAACATTGACTAAAATTAGAATCAAATCAAATAAATATTTAACGAAAATGTTTCCAAGCTTTACTTTCATTTTTTAACTTGCAAAATCATCCACAAAAACAACAAACATTTAAGAAAGTTAGAATATTAAAGCAAAAACAGAACAAAATCAAATTTGTTAACTTTACTTTTATTGTAAGTCAAATCAAATTTATATTTAGACATTTATTGTACGAGAATATAACATGAATAAGTAAGATATTATCGCGGTTTGAAGTCAGTTTGACAGCATCAATGGTGTAAATTACAATAAAGAAAAAATACGAATGAAATAAAATATCTAATATATAAAGAAATGTGCCAAAAATATGGATCCGAAGATTTATTATAAAAACGTTTATCAAAGCTCAGTAACCATTTCAGTTGTGTTAGTAAAACTTCCGTACTATTGAGATTGTTCTGATCTATTTGGATTATCGTAATTAATCTGACTGCTTCGTGCGAGTCGCAACCATTTTTCATACTGATATAGAGAAAGAGTAACAGACAGACCGAGAGGCAGAGAAAGAGAGAGAGAAATATATATATATATTTAGAGAGAGAGAGAGAGAGAGAGAGAGAGAGAGAGAGAGAGAGAGAGAGAGAGAGAGAGAGAGAGAGTAACTGTAGCGACCAATAGAAAGACTACTCCCACTGTGTTTCTCTTTTGTTGATTTTTAAGGGAGGGAAATAATTTAATACCGAATAAAGCAGATTCATCCTGAAAATCAATTATTTCGAAAATATTCGAAATTTGAAAATAATTTAGAAGCATTTAAACTGTTGAATAGAAAGCCATTAAAACTGGCTTTACAATTCATAGCAAATTCTAATGTATTAAAAGATAGACAGATTGGGAAGCTATTTATATATAATACTTTTTGAATAGAGATTAAAACGTTATAATAAACCTATTAGTTTTATAACAAGTTGGTGCAATTAATAATTTAATGTCCCAGCGATACCGTAATGATTAAATTTAACTTTCCAAATTAGTATTTAAAAAAATACTAAAAACAAAACAAACGGCACAGTTACAACAACGCGAAACAAAAATCTAAATAAAACACACCCGGATAACGTCGGATATGTACAGCTTTTTTAATTTTTTATAGTAAAACACATTTTTATTTCTACGGTAAAAGTCCCAAATAGTTAACAGTTGAGAACTCGTAGTTAACAAAATCAAAACAAAAAATAATTGTTAGCAAACGCAGTAGAATTAAATTCTCTACCAGCCCATATTGTTTTTCAGGATTTCAATCGGGGAAAAAACTCTCTTATCGACACACAAATAACAAAATGGCGACCGAGGTGAGAGCTTAACTTTCGTTAACGTCATTCTGAAAAAGATAGTAAAATAGTACTACTAACCCTAATACTAACCCTAAGTTCCAATGTGCAGTGGCAGGCCAAACAAAAAGAAAACCCTCTTAAAACCAAACGTAATCGTCTAAGTTAACTATTCTGTAATTTATCACATTTATACTTATGCTGTTAACGGATTTTTCTATGCTTTCTCTCTGCATCCATCAGCCGAATTACTCCTATTTAATAATTTATAAAAACATTTAATGTTTGAGGGGTAACAAGCTGCATATATTGCTGCAGAGCTAGAATACTGCCAGGTGCACAGCCTACACTTTGGTAAATTTTAAGGAATCACATGGAGTAACATTTGCAGAGCGACTAGTCCGAAACATTTCTAGAGAACTCCGTATACTCAATCGTTTTAGAAATGTGTATGTTGGTCATTATCTCACAGCAAGTCCCCAGTCCTGCATGAATATTGTGTTTTAACTTTCACAACTGTTGGGAGAAGCATAACATCGTTCATGCAGAATATTCAGCTAGTGCACAACGTGCACTTGTTGCACTTTTCTTTGTTGCTAACCATGCTGCACATTACGATCTCTACCGAACAGCAAGCTTAATACTTTTATTCCGCAACATCATACAGTAATATAACTAAAAATCGCATGCTAAATACGTGTACAAGTATGCCCATAATATGCAATCGGAATCCAGATATATGCATGTGTCACGTTATATTAATTTGAGCGCACAAACACCACAGCTATATCTATTGTTGTTAAAATACATTTAAAAATTGTTGTCAAAAGTTTTCTAGTTACTTACTCCACTGTAGCCAGATTAGATGTAGGGTGCGTAAAAATAAGGTTAAAAATTAACCAGGAAATTTCCCATTAGAGATGAAATTAGAGTTAGGTCTACGTGTCAGGACATTGCGCCACAAAGTCGAAGTTGGTAGTGACAAGTAGCGATAAGCTGATTTGATCTTTCTTTTTCTTGCCAACGGGATATATATATATATATATATATTACTATTTCATGTATCACACAAACCTTTTATAAGGAGATATATTTTTTTATGTATCAATTTTCAGTATTTACTTCAACAGTACTCGATACGTAAGTAGAGCTAGGAAGTAAGCTATGAACATATATTTATGGCAATTAAGCTACACAGAGGCCCCCGCGTTTCATTCCCGGAGGAATCTTCTGGCTAAAATGCATGGAGTTAGTTTTGCCGGTTGTTTTTATATACTGGTTAACTAGCTAGCCGTGTATATAAAAACACCGGACAAAAATCACTCGATGCATTTTAGCCTGAAAATTCCCCCGGGGATGAAACGCTGGAGCCTCTGTGTAGCTTAATTGCCATAAATATATTTTCATAGCTTACTATATATATATATATATATATATATATATATATATATATATATATATATATATATATATATATATTGATTTTATTCCATTAGTTGCGACAAAACAAGTTTTGTTTCATTGGTGCAAATAGCGACCAACTCATTGGGCGGGCGAAGGAATTCAAATGGCATAAATTTTAACTTCAACTTTAACGGGAGATTGAAAATTGAAAATACATTGGAGGGGGAGGGGGACAGAGTTGGGGCTTTGTCTATAACGGTGACATGGGACATGAGAGGGGAGGGGGGAGGACCCCAACAAGTCGTGTTTCAAATTATTACGTGGGAGGTTTTTCACGTGTCTGTGCTGTGATAATCTCAATTTCGGCCGGGGTGGGAGGAAGGGAGATGGAGCGACGGCCAGAGTGAGTTAAATTTAAAATGAGAATAAAATTATGATTATAACCGTCATTTCTATTTTATTTTAATTCTAATAAGTAATTATCATGTGGATAAAAATGTTTGATAATTTTAATTTAGGGTATTAATTGCTACTTTTGCATTTAATTTATTTTATTTTAATGTTTTGTTTATTATTTGTAGTGAATTTTGTTGTGATTATATATATATATATATATATATATATATATATATATATTTTTAAATTGTGATTATATTATACCGAGATCAATACTAGTGGAATCATTTTATAAGAGAAGTTTTCTGGTGTTACCAGTTTTATCATTAACAAAACCGATTATGACAATGATAACGCCTGCCAATCATACCTACGATAGTCGCAGTGATAACAGCCTTAATAAAAGCCTTAATAAAAATAAAAATAAAAATAAAAATAAAGATAAATATAAATAAAATTAGAATAAAAATAGAAATAACAAGTTTGTAAGAATATTAATGATAATAACAATAATAATAATAATAATAATAATAATAATAATAATAATAATAGTATTTAAAAAAAAAAAAAAAAAAAATAATAATAATAATAATAATAGTAATAATGATAAATATCACCATCATTACCATCTTGCTACTTGTGAAGTCATTGGGCGAAATAAGTCGACAAGTGATGGTAGGCTTTTTTGTTCTACTACCAATGACAAGGACTAAGTACCAGTTAATAATTAAGTGTTCAAGGTAGTGATCGAAGGGTTAAGTAATTGAGATTAGATTAGTCCAAGTGATATCAGTGTTAATAGCTGTCCCAGTTATGGGTTTATGTTAGAATTGGTAGTATGGCTGAGAGGCTATTGAGGCTGTGCATTATAGGTAGTACGTAGAGATTTGATGTTATTGGTAGTTTAGAGGGGTGGTTATATATTTGTAGATTCATCATGACTTGTTGGGGTGGGATTGGGTGGTAAATTTGGGTGGGTGGGTAGGGGGTTATAGTGTGTTTTGGGGTAGTGTATAGTGGGGGTTTAATGTTATCATTCATTTTTGTAAAAAAAAACACCAAAAAAAAAACAAAACCCTTTTAATTTTATTTTAAAGTTATGTGGGGTTGGTGTGGGGTTAAGGTTGGGTATGTGGGTTGCTAAGGAGGTAGAGTCTACTATGTTTACAGTTGATAGATGTCTCTTGTTTTCTATTTAAGAGTTTGTTTTTGTCCTTAAAGCGGATAATTTCCAGTTTTTCATTTAAGCATAATCTACATGGAGAGTTTATTGATTTGCAGGTGCTGGATTTTTTCAAGATTTTCCACTTTATTATGGGAGTTTCTTTTTTGGTTTTTATTTTGTGGTAGTGTAGTGAAAGTCCAGTTTGGCCAGGATGGTCTGGGTTGTTGAAGGTGAGTTTATGGTTGTAGAATCTTTCCTTGAAGTTGTTGCCTGCCAGACCAATATAATAGTTAGTCTGGGATGGGTTTTCAGTTGAGGAGATAGATGCCTCATAGACCACTTGGGTTGATAGGCACTTTTGATTTAGGGGGCAGTTTGCTTTGTTATTACAGTTGCATGTTTTTTAGAATTTGAGGTTACTGGGGTGTTTAGTATTTTCATGTTGTGCTTTTTTATGATTTTTTCTAAGTTGTCACCACAACAATAGCTGAGTTTTAGTGTATTCTTATTAAAAAATTTATGGAGATATGCAAATTGTCCGGGTGGTAAATTTCCGTTGAAAAGGAGTCCGGTGAATTGTAGAGTGTGAAGAAAAACTCTTTGCGAGGGAGCAGATTGGAGAAAGTGCTCAAAATATAGGTAAGAAATTTACCACCCGGACAATTTGCATATCTTTTTCACGGAACTTTTCTTTTCATTCAATACGTTTTTTTAACAAAAATTATTTTAATAATTTTTAATAATAATTTTCATATTTTTAAAATTTTTGAACTTTGGTTTTTTCGAAAGCCAACTTATCCATCTGTATTTCTCCTCTGATGATAAGATTTCGATCTTTGAAAAGCCTTGGCTTAAGGAAAGAATAATAAACACTAGTTTATTACTGAATACACCTTGCATTGAACAATTGAAATTTGAAATAAATCTGGACAATCGTCTTATATTTATCACTCTTTTTTCTTCTCTCTCTCTCTCTCTCTCTCTCTCTCTCTCTCTCTTTATATATATATATATATACTAGAAAAACAAACCAAAAGCATTGTTAATCCCTAAATGAATCATATGCTATCATTATTTAATAACTTTTACAATTACTGCTATTTAAAATAAGAAAATTACAACAACGAAAAGATAAAGAGCGAACTACTGCTACGTATCACTAAAACAACTAGATTCAAGCTCTTTACGTGATGATCCGCCGTCCGGATAATCCGCTGTGATCGCAGTATTGATCTACTTTAGTGCTACACTACCCTAACCCTAAAATTGTGTTTTACATAATATGATAACTTTAATTTTATTGCTTTCAATTAAAATACTGTTCTACAGTGGAATTATAAAATTGAAATGTACGTCTTTTTATTGTCTACTTTCTTAATCTATATTCTCTTAAAAAGTTATTGTATTTTTAGAGTTTGTCTGTTTGTACAACAAATAGAAACATGTAATTGGTTGACGAAAAAGAAATAAGCATAGTACGAAGGAAATAGTTTTCACGATTTCAATATCCGGGTTCGAATTTTAAGTGACCTTTTTTGATAACCCGCAAGTAGACATAAAGGAAATGCGGTAAGAATTCAAAGCGAATTGTTTTTGTTCAAAAACATACTTTCTAATGTTTCTTTTTACTAATAAAACAATATGTTAATACATTACTTCCTCCGTCGACAGTAAAGCATAAGGTATACGATATGATATGAAATGGATTTTCGCAAAGACGGAATGCAGTGAAAGACAAAAAACAAACAAATTAAACACAAGAGAATCAAAAACAAACGAGAGATTTATCGATTACATTTGGATCAACGAACGTCCTCAGTAAAAGTAAAGATTTAAAATTTATTGAGAAAAAAACGACAACACATGAAAAGAGACGCGAAACAGGATGTTTAGCGCGTATGTAGTTGTTTGAAAATACGCGGCGGGTTAGAAAATAAGTTAATTAGAAAAAGAAAAGAAAGAAATAGGAAGAAACAGATAATAACGATTAAAATATCAGTATTTAACCGGATCGCTGTTTATAGTTCAGTGGACACTATTACCTTGTTTGAATGTGATTTTTGCAAGGTTAAGTTTTTAGAGTAAAAACCAGTGACGATGGAAAGTTTAGTGCGCTTTCCACTTGCGGCGTAGGAGAGAAGATTCAGTGTCAAGTAGAGTGCGGTTTGTAAACTCGAAATTATTGTCAAAGGTATTACTGTGTATGACTAGTACGTTACACGGGTTATTGTTTTCCAGATCCTGTTCATGCTCGTAAATGCGGGATTTTATACACGGACATGAATCACATTTTATTTTATAGATGCACGCTTGGAATAAAGTGTCATTAGAGGTTGGGTTAGGACAGGGTTTAATATCAGATCTTTTATTGTGTTAGAAGGTTGATGTTACTATTTTAGGTCAGGTTTGAATATTTTCCGTTGCAAAGAGTGATAGATGGAGTTAGTGAAGAGAAGTATGCAAGATTTATTTTTATTAATCTTGTGATAATGGCGTTGTTTTGAGAGGATATGTTTGTAGTATTATTCATTTTTTATTGTGAATATTTAAGAATTTGCGTTTGGCGTTGTTGATAAAAAAGTGAGGATATTTTAAGGATATGTGTGTTCTCTCGATGTATGTTCTTTCATTGTGGAGGTAGGCAGATCTTCAAATCCCGAGAGCTCTTAAAGATGAGCCGATGATCATTCCAGATTATATCATTTTGTTGTGGTGGGAGTAGTATTGTATAACTTCATTTTTATTGGTTGGTTTTCTATAGTTTAAACCGTTTTCGTGTTGTGTAGAATAATGCTAAATATCTTAAGGATATAGTAAGTTTCTAGTAGACAGGTGAAGGAAATGGTGTGTTCAATTCTATTGAGTTTGTCGACAATGTTGGGGTGGCTAAGATTAATTGTGTTAGATAAGGAGCATGTCATCGATATATCATATGTGGCGGAGGGTTTGGGCTAGGATGGATTTTAAGGAGCCATATTCCAAAAATTCTAAGCTCCGTTAGAGGAGAACCCATTTGTAAGCAACATTTTTGTTTGTATAGTGTATCAGCGAAAATAAAGTTGCATTGTTGAGTGATGGATTTGAAATAGTTGTTTTCTAAAAATTCCAGAAAGACAGGTAAGGACTCCGCTAACGGAAGTAACCTATGGGTAAACTAAAGTTTTGTTTGTATAATATGCCATTTAAAGTAAAGTGGCGTTGTTGATTGGTTAAATGGCAACATTTAATAATTTGTGTCTTAGAGACGAGGAGTTTAATGTTGCACTTGATGAGATGTATTTTTAGAAATCTTAAGCATTTGGCTATGGGTACTTTGGTGTAAAATGCTTTCATGTATAAACTGACCATGGTGAAGATTTTCATGTTGATATTTTAGAGTTTTTGTAGGAGATCCACGGAGTACTTTTATGAGATATTGACTTATCGTAACGGGGAGAGGATAAGTATATAGGCTCATTGTCTGGCTAATTTATGTGTCGTGCTGTCGAAACTACATAGGGGTGTCTGGTTTGTAGTTTTTTGTATACCATAGAGCTTGGGAGTTTTGAGATCAAAGGTAATCAGATAAAATATTTCTGAATTCGCGGATTAAGTATTGTATGACCTTGACTGTCTGCTGTGTAATGGTCTTTGTGTAAATGTAATATTTTAGTAGGATATCGATTTTATGTTGGTATTCATCCGCGTCCATGATGACGACGCCTTCTTTATCAGTATGGGTGATGTGGATGCACTTCTTATGGACAAGCTGCCTGGTGGATTCAGCGTATCTCCGTGGTAAGGTGTTATCACTTGCTAGGTCGAGTGAGGTTGTTATAAGGCCCGTGGTATAGCTTTTTTTTTCAAAATTGGAGTCGCCGTTTATAGTTTTTTGTGATAGTATCAACCATGTCACCGTTGCGGAAACCGAGGGTGAATTCATTTTCTCAATGAATTTCAAATATTCACTTTTTCTGAAAAAAAACCGGTCAATCTGTCGTCTGTTTGTGTTACTTCTGTGTTTAATATTTGTTTCATTTTCTCTATCACTACATTATTTAAACTCTCATACAGATACTAAGTAATGCATTTTTCTCACGAAATTTCACAAATGTTTTTCTTATTATTAAATATTTAAAAAGGTAGAAGCAAGAGATGCTTTAAACTCGAATCAAACATATGTTAACATAGTAAGGTGAAGTAAAACCAGGTCAGTGCTCAGGTTTTCCTGTGGCAGACAACTAAATCAATTTAATTACTAGATTGTTTTTGTAATTATGTGTAACATTGCCGCATCAAGAGAGTGGCTGTAACGAAGTGGATATCGACGTCGACTAATGCCCTACTAATGCCAAGTTCGAATCCTTTGCATAGAACACCTTTCATTATGAATGTTATCAATCTTAATTTAGCTTTTCCTGTATGTACTTGATTCATGCCAACAACAGAATCAAGTAAAAAGCCGTACCATGCTGATTCATTACCTTTTTATAACTCTCTCTTCCTTATTATAACCTCCTCCTCCGCCAGGTTATATTGCACTATGTATGGAGTTGGGATTTTCGTAATATGGTGTGTCTTCTCTGATGAACGAAGTTGGGTGTCGGATTGAGTTATGCGTAACTACTTTTCGTACTTCACTATTTATATGTACGTGCGTCATCGTTGCGTACGTGATGTATCACTCTAGCCGTTGTATTGTGTCTAACGGTGTGTTTGTGCGCGTTGTCTGATGTGTTGACTGGTGGAATCAATGTTAACATTTACAAAAGAAAACAATTCCAATTTTAAGAATTTAACAGTTTTATTGTTATTTTAATCACATATACAATTTACTATTTACTATTATAGTTATTAGTAATAGTATCAACTTTGTCACCGTTGCGGAAACAGACGGTGAATTTATTTTCTCAATACATTTCAAATCTTCACTTTTTCTGAAAACTTTATTGTCATATTTGTAAATTTCATGTAAAATTGGAAATAGAAAATAATATAAGGTCAATAAACATTTTCATTGTTTTGCATGTGCGTAATTGGAAATAGTGAGGGTTCAGCCCCAATCGTCTCTTCCTTTTTCTCTCTCCCGCATCCTTTTCCTTTAATTCGACACTCTTCACTGGTTGTCCTTTCATATAATCTCACTCGATAACTAACGAGATTTTTTTGTGGTAATCTGACTAACTGCGCCATTACATAGACTCTCTCCAACATTATTTATAGTGATAAGTGTGCTAACAGATGGAGTCGTTTACGATGAATCAAGGGGCAGTCTCTGGCAACCCATTACTTCTGTACTTTTGTAAATACATACTCTTGTAAACTACTTCATTATTGTTTTATTTCCTTTCGGTCTTTTTACGTCACATCGTTACATAGACGGTTTCAACCTTTTTTTTTACTTACGTGTTTCAACAGAATACCACACACCATGTCAACAATCGCAAACCGCATCTATACAAAAATCTGACGTAAACAGCTAGCATATTGACATGTATAGCATATGTAGGAAAAAAAAAGAAAGTGATACATATCGATTGCTGGTGCCGGCCTTCGGGGGAGGTGGCGATAAGACCAACATGAGCAGAGATAAAGAGGTAATATTTATATATGTTAAGATGGGGGTGGCAGGTTGTTACAAGCCTATAAATAGAGGTTCTACCTCTCACCGGAGAGTTGATTAGTGGAAGTGTTATTGTGTTCCAGGCCTTGGTGGTGACCAGATTAGTACTTTATTCTACTCACTATAGACCAGACACTGGATCGTTACTCCTGCAGAGAAATCCGTCCTCTGCCCCATTACATATTGTTACCGGACCTATTGGTTGGGTCGCTAAGGGAGCAATTCCTTTTGCAACCAACCCCCGACTGCTGCCTCGGCCCCTTTCAGGGTATTGACTTTGAATTGGATTTTTTCTTACATTTGGATTTATTCCTACACATATTAATATATATATATATATATATATATATATATATATATATATATATATATATATATACGCGTGGCGCTACCATCTTTATACAAATAGTACCGTCTTCGTCTATTAAGAACACATTGTTACTGCTTGACTGTTGAATAGCATTTAATATAATTCATACACTGAGATATAGATTAAGGAGGAAAAAGAGATGATTGAAACACGTGAGAGAGTGAATGCAGATAGAGGGGGGGGGAGTAATTCTATTTGGTGTTTTCTATACAGCGCGCGAAAGAGAAAGTCAGTTAACTTAGAGTTAAGGTGAACAAGAGTGAGGAACTGGGTTGAGCATAAGTTGACAAAGAGAGATAGGGGGGCATGGCTAACACAAAGTATTTATGCCATGAATGTTCCTTTATTTACCGATTAAGTTATGTTGGTTTTGTCTCTCGATGGATTTTTAACGAAACGAATTTTAAAAAAATACAAATATAAAATACACAGGGAAAGAAAAACTATTTCCATTACTCGGTACGCTCATAATATCCGTTTAATATGATATGATATAATAATACGTTATAGGAGTGACGTCATTTAGCTATAATTCTAACAACACACACACTCTACTTTAACATTGCTTCGAGTATAAAAATATTTACTAAACAACGAATACCTAGTAATAAGAATATTGTTATCATGAATAAACAAATATGAACTATTAAAACTAAGACGTTTTTTGTGTCTTCTGTGGAGCAACAAGAAAACCACAACAGATAAATATCTACAGAAAGTCCCTAAGATGTAGAACCTAACCCTGAGGGGCTTACGTACAATCATTCTTCTTGGATCATGTTGTATTTTAGTATAAAGCCGAGAACACATTTATTTATTATTGAATTTATTTAGGTGACTTCTATCTGAGACCAGAGTATAAGTCTTGTTTTTTGTGAAGTGAATTTTTATAAGTTTTATTTAAAGCATTTAAGTGTCAAGAACCCAGTTTAATATACTTGATTCTGGCCTATTTAATTCCATGGTCAGCCTATTACATAATTGATATATAAAAGAATACTCGACGAACCGGACAGTATATTAACAAGCTAGAAAGATCTGTGAGGGAAAGGTTCGAATGGGGCTCTGCATATTTCTCCGATATTATTTTGCGTTTGATTCTTAGGCTACAGGCGGTATATACGATAAATATAAATGTATATCCATATAACAACTGGAATTTGTGTTAAATACAACCTATTTCAATAGAGAACGTTATATATTTATATGTTTATACACTCACACACACACACACACACATATATATATAATATATATATATATATATATATATATATATATATATATATATATATATATATAGGTATGATAAGTGTATTTATAGAAACAACAGTATATGGTGATTCAGTTTCATGACTAATAATCTGATGAATATAAGGATTAAAGTCAGTATTAACGACCAAAGTGCCGGTTGGCTCAGAAATGTCTGCATTATTATTCTAACTACTCTGTATACAGGCTTATTCACAATTCTATAAATTAACTATTCTCTCAGTATATATATATATATATATATATATATATATATATATATATATATATATATATATATATATATATATATATATATATATAGAGAGAGAGAGAGAGAGAGAGAGAGAGAGAAAGATAAATGGTGAATCACAGAAGACAGCTTCATATAATTGAGTCGGTTTCAGTGCAATAAAGTTATAAAATAAGCCAATTGTAATTGATTTGTGTCTGTTTCTATCCATTAAGATCAGTGAAAGCTTTCATTTTAAAACTATTTCCGTTAGATAAATCAAGAGAAATGCCGTCATAAAATGGAAGATTGTCCTTTCTCGATCCATCACATGATGTTATCTTCCTCATATTTCTAACTTCATCTATTCTTGACTTTATGCACTTTCTTTTTCAAACACATTTACAAAAAAACAAGATGGCGCGGCTAAGTAAGCTAAGTGGGGAGAGAAATCTCGACAACTCGAAATAGAAAAACTTCAAAATAATTGAAAAATAAAACGCAACAACGACAATAACCAAAACAAAACCAATAAAAAACAACGGAAAAATAAAAGAAATTGTGGAATTGTCCTTTTTTCGTTTTTTCTTTCCGGGTACAAACATCTATTTGGGGCCTTTAATCAAATAACGAATACAACGACAACTGATCGGCTCATGTTACAAAAAGTATAAAAGAACAATTATATTATACACACACACATATATATATATATATATATATATATATATATATATATATATATATATATATATATATATATGTACAAATATATATGCATATATATATATATATATATATATATATATATATAATTCTGCATATAAATTCTGAGAAAATATTTTTGATCACACATAATAACTACTTCACCTTTACTTTCTTTCTACCATAACAGCCCAAACAAACTAGACTAAAAAAATTCACACGTACACAAAAAACTCAGCTTCTAGACCATAGCGATCAAATTCTAAAACACAAAATATGGCCTACCTCGGCTATTTTCAACAACTCTGTTCTGTCTGAGGAAAAAGCACCCGAAAATTACCATTAACATTTTCTAACTATAAAAGAAATTTGAATTAAATTTCTGATTTCTGAAATATTCCAGCTAATCAGACAACATAAACGGAAATGACACATTTATTTATTCATTTGTTGTGTACTTGTGTATGCTGGCTTATATATTTATATATATATATATATATATATATATATATATATATATATATATACATATACATGTGTGTGTATGTATATTCATAATTATTTATAAATAATATTTTAAACTTAACCCATATACACATTATTTCATGTCAAAACCTGCAAGCATCAGTATGGGAGGAGACAATCCCTGTCAGTTACACTGTTCAAACCCCTATACGAAAGTCATATTTGGCTCAATAGTCGGAGCCTGTACTGATCTATCTACAACACATTGCCATAGAAATAGGGGGAGTAAATTAACGTCTAAATGCAAATTTATCGCCCATATCAGCAAGCCGTCAAGAACGACTTGTTGTCACAAATAAAATTCAAAAGTAAATCTGGTATTAAATTACATTATTTTCAGTGTGATAATGAGATACTGTTAATAAAGTCCCTAAGATCATAAGTATGCGAGAGAAGCACCTTATAAACATTATCTCGTCATCACCATGAAAATAATGTAATTTAATACCAGATTTACTTTTGAATTACATTTTTGATATTTTCCAGTAATCAACTTTCACATTAATAAGTTAACTTATACTTATTTATCTGAATACTAAGAATTTATATTATTAAAGTATTTTTATTCTTACGATCGGGTATTGATTATTTTTTTAATTTAAAATTAAATTTATTTTTTTATATAAACTTTTTGTTATTAAATAATTTATCTATTTTCCATTTTCACTCGAAATTAATTATCTCATTACTCAGATAATTAATGATGTTTCACTTACATTTACGACATTGAAATACATACTTAAATCCTAATTAAATATAAAGGAATTTCTTAAAGAATCGTAATTAATTTCATAATAAATTAATAATTTAAGCATTCATAAAGCATTAGAAAAGAAACTTATGTATCAGTCATTTGAAGCAGATACTTCATTAAAACCTAACTTAAAACTGATCGACACGTAATTAACTATCCTTAACCATACGGCTTGTTGATATCCAGACGAACAGCACCTGGAATCCGATTATAGACTAACTGACTTTCAAATATTTTTCTAAAGAGTTTTCATTTTTATTCGTTATTTTTAAAATTTTTAGTTTTATTTGATTTATTTGAGACACGAAGTCGAAGCTAACAGTACTGATGTTGTACTGATTTTCTGTACTCTATAAATAAATAAATAAATATTTACGCTTTTAATTTTGAATTTTGAATCTCTCAATTAATCAAGCATTCTGCAGAGGGTTTGCTCACTATCTTACAAAGAATATATATATATATATATATATATATATATATATATGTTAACAAACAATTGTTTCTACCAATTTTGAAAATATACATTTTCATGATATACACATATATTGGCTACAATCAAGCTGAAAAAATGCATCCTTATATATTAAATTAATATATTTCTTTTGTTTTTAGTGAAAAATATCAGAAAACACCAAACTAGAACTAGCAGAAACAATCCACTTTATAATTGTAGAATTAAAAGTAATTACCCTCTAATAACAATTGTACGCATAAGGATGTGATTTACAATTGTGTCGTTTAGCATCGTAACAACAACAACAACAACAACAACAACAATAATAATAATAATAATAATAATAATAATGATACTATAATAATAATAATAATAATAATAATAATAATAATAATAATAAATATTTATAATAACGCTCTGCCACCAATGCTCTCCTCCTCTGCTATCCTCCTCATTGCCCCCCAATTTTTTAAATAAAAAAAATTGAAAAAATGGTTCTATCTTAGGCTGACACCACACAAAATATTTGCATAGGGTTAAGGAGGATGAGAAGACTGAGGTGGGACAGCACAAACCAGACCTCCTAGTGAGTACAAATAATAATAATAGTAATAACAATAATAATAATAATAATAATAATAATAATAATTATAATGATAACAATAACAACAACAACAACGACAACAATAATAATAATAATAATAATAATAATAATAATAATAATAATAATAATAATAATAATAATAATAATAATAATAACCACCTGGGAAGTATCATTAATAAGATACTCTGGACCGTAGAAGGTCAAGGAAGATGAAGAGACCGATTGGGGAACACCACAAACCAGAATTCCACTGGAAGAGTGCGGAGTGTGCTGGGACCGTCGTGACGCTTATTGCAACCCAAATCCCAGAGAAGACCAATGGTCGTTACCAGCGAGAAATCAATGGTCATTTTAATGATTACACAATGTAACACATGTTTTGTTTATTTAATGGTTTTATATGTATTTTTTGCTACTGAATTAAAAAATCACATTCGTTTTGTCATAACATCTATTGTTTTTAAAAAATTTTCTTAATTAAATATTTTCGCGTTTTATACACAACCTTTCTCTACAGCAGTATGTTGTAAATACAATTATACAGCATTTAGTACTTTTCTCATATATTGAATGGTATTTAGTAAATAAAATGTTAGTTAGAACAAAACAAACCATACACCTTTATTCTTTTCTGACAAGAGACCATATATAATCTCCCATCATAGCAGTATCCCATCGTCCTTGATCTCTTCTTTTCATTGTTGTCCCAATTAAATTTCTCACCGTGTTCTTCACTGACATCACCCAAGTTTTCGGGGAAGAAATGTAGATGAGAATGCAAAAAAATGAACCTTTAAAGACATAGGACAACCAAGTTTCCTGAAGTTCTCAATAAGCTTTGATACCAGTTGTTTGTAATTAGGATCCTTGTGATTTCCTAAGAATCCACGAACTACATCACGAAATGCGCACCAAGCTTCTTTTTCAACTTTTGTCATCGCTCTTTCTAGTTTCTCCGACTTCAACATTGTATTAACTTGAGGTCCAAAAAATATACCACCTTCGATCTTAGCCTCTGATAGCTTTGGAAACATGAGACGAATTTCTTGTAAAGCTTCTCCTCCAAAATCTAAGGCCTTCACAAACTGCTTTACCAATCCTAGTTTAATATGAAATGGGGGTAATAAGACTTTGTGGGAATCTACTAGTGGCTGTCTGAGAACATTTTTAATTCCTGGCTGCAGTTCCACTCGTGGGGGCCAATGAACTTTCTTGTAATGATGATCATCAGTTCTGCTGTCCCATAAGCAAAGGAAACATGAGTACTTTGTGTATCCCCTTTTCAAACCAAGCAAGAAGGCAATCCTCTTAAAATCACCACAAACATCCCACTTGAATTCAGCATAATTTATCATGTCAAGAAGTTGTTTGACATCATCATAGTTTTCTTTCTTCTGTACGAAGTGTGCACGAGGCAAAGATGGGTACTTATTTTCATTGTGGAGCAATACTGCTTTGAGACTTCGTGTTGAGCTATCTATGAACAGTCGCCATTCTGCAGGATCATGCGCGAGTCCAAGAGCAGTGAACAAACAAGTAACATCATTACAATAACACAGATCATCACTAATGTCATAGTCAATTTCAAATTCTTCATGTCGTTTTCGGTACACAGATGTCCTGCAGTCTTCCCTTACTAGATTCCATTCCTTCAGCCTTGATGTAAGAAGATCAGCTCCTGACTCATTGAGACCTAAATCTCTAATTAAATCATCTATATCACTCTGATTTGGAAAGTGGGGCTCCTAAGTCGTTCTTGGTACAAAAGCTTCCTCCATTTCTTGTCTGCTGCTACTTGCTGACCCTTCAGATGAAATATCCATTGCATGTTTCGTCTGTAAAGAAGAATAACTACATATAGTAACTTAAACAAATGCTTGCATAACATTAGTATTCCATAAATCTGTAGGAAAATAAATACATTGAAGTGAATTAAAAGTAAAACTTTTGGAAAGTACGATGAGAAGTAAACTTACATTTTCTGGTGGTTGTCGTACTGGCAAGCTGTGGCACAGGTGCTCTACATGATGGTATGTCTGGATACTGCAGAGCTTGTCTTCCTTTAACCTTTCTGTACTTTGTCACATCAATCGTACAAAATTAAAAGTCATCGTGATGGTTCTTCGGCTCTTTCCATACTCTGGGATTGGCAAAAGGCATTGCCCTTCCTGTACCTCTTAGCCACCCTTCTAGAGTAGATCGACAGATTCCATATATCACATGAGGGGCCCATGATTTGTCCTGGTCACTTATGGGGATTTCGAAATAAAGTTGGTATGCTATTCACAATTTGGCCCCTTTCACGATGTTATGTAATACCTGCTTTTTCCCAATATAATAATCACACACATAGCAAAATGTATCTGGATAATTTTTACATCCTCTAGTAGCCATCTTAATAAGAACAGAACTTAGTAATTGATCTGAAAGAAGAAAAAAAATACATTTAGTAGCGGAACATATAGTATTTTCCAATATATGATGACATTGAAAAGCGATGTATTTCTATAACGGTCGATGATACAGAAAAATATATAACAATTTTGGAATCAGCAGAGAAAATTGATTAGAAAACAGTAAAAAAATACAATAAACAAAACGTTTGTAAAAAATTGTTACGTTGTGTTATCGAAAAGATTTTGAGAGTACTGGAAATCTGAGAAGGCGTGTTGTCACTCAGACTCCAGGGAACACCATCGGCTATTATCAGTGAGAAATCACTAACGATGACTAGTGTGAGAACTCATAGTAGTACAGCTAATAATAACTGTATAACCTCAATATTAATTAAACAATGAGAGCAATAATAGTAATACCAATAAGAATGCTTTCGAATACATTGGTCTTACCGCAACAAAAGTGATCTATTCCGAAAGCCGGTCCTTTTATATTGGCAGATATTTAGGCACCAAGCAATTGTGTCAACTCAATATTCATTAAATATTAGAAAACACAAGCCACATATGTAGGATAGAACGTTGGTTTACTTTAAATAGTTAAAAGTGCCCGAGTTAAAAACATGTTTCTTTTTCTTTACAAACTTTTCAGCGTTTTTTTACAGTAGATATTATCGCAATTCCCTGAAAATCAAACGTTCGAATTGAATAATAATTACCCTCATTGGATTGTTCGTAAAATCTTATCTTTTTTTACTAATCAGTCACCACTTATCAAGGTCAAAGCTACTCAAGGATAATAGTAAAAGAGTGAATGATCGGTTTAATGATGAAGAAGAATATGTGAGGATTGAAAATGAGCAATGGAATGAACAAACTTTGATTACTTATATGTGGATGATTTATGACAAAAGTAATGTGGAAATGTGTTTTATAAATGTAGAGTTAGAGGGAAAACACTGTTAATGGAAAATTAGCCTTACAGAAAAGGTTTAGTTACATATATACAACCATTGTTAATACTACCTTCGGATTACTCAAAACATTTGAGAAAATTTGTTAGGGTTTAGCATTAGGATTAGGATTATATTTGGGTCTAGGGTTATGGTTATGGTTAGAGTTTTGGGTTAGGGGTTCAGTTAAGCCTTAGGTTGTTTGATTCTATTATAGGATTATTTTCTAAATTCATCCATGGTAGACAAACAAATGGTTCCATATAATATTCGTCGCTGAGCGGGTTTATAATATTCGGACACTCGTTGACCTTTTAATAAGTAGAATACTTCCAACATCTAACATACTTAAATGCAATTTATAAAAAATCGTGCTATGAAACGCATTAAGTGGAAATTGAATTTACTGACTGAATATATGTGTGTTGAGAGTGTTTATTCTGTAGTGGTATGTCTCCATTAGACGACCTAGACATGATCCACATTTTCAGAATAAAAATAATATTGTGTACTATAACTATGGTTTTAATGCCACTATTATATTCACAAAAAAGGTTACATTCTATACACTGCTTTGAATACTTAGGTGTCATATTTCTCTTCTGGAGAGAAAGAAAAACATTAAAAATACATATTCTCTTATATATAGAGATATTATAGGGAACGCTAGTATTTCGAAGCTTTACTTTTTATGGTTACGATAATGGGAATAAGAAGTATTTCATTTTCCAAATGAAGTGTGGGTTGAAGTGATTTAAGTGACCTAAACTAGGTTAGCTTTTTAAAATAAAATAAGTACTTTATATTAACATTCATTTACTAATTACTTAGAAGAATACCCGTCCCAAATGGGGAAAATGAAACCCTCAAACAGAACAGTTTTTCACCACTTTTATGTCATTTCACGAACATTAAAATCAAGATATAATGATACTTAACCTTATGGCTAGAATCCTTATTATAATTTTGATAAAAATCTATTACATCATTTTGATTCTGAGAACTGTCAAAAGTTTTTTAATCAAAAGTTTAAACCCGTGTCTAATGACTATGGATCAAATCCAATGCAAATGTGATATATTTCAATTTTTAAATGCGAAGTTGTGCCTATATTATCCTTATAAACCTCTTTAATATACTCCAACTACACTTAAATGTTGGGGAATATTTTTTAATTGATATCTAATATATATTGTTAAAATTTCATAAAACTCGGAGGTATCGGAATTTTCACTACAGCTTTCACTCCTTTGTATAAAATTAAATTAACATTATCACCCTTTGAGCCTAGCAGCTGTGATAAAACATTCTTAGTGATTGGTTAATTAGTTTAAGATACCCGTACATACAAATATTTAAAACATATCAACATATCTAACTTTAGAAAGATCGAGATAAAGGCTGAACATTTCATTAAGATCGGACCAATCTCTGATTTTCGGTGTATTTTATTTTCAATCAACGGTTTTCCTTTTTCAGTTAATGAACCCATTACTTCCTCTTTTACTACTCGCCCTACATATTATCCAATCTATCCCCGTTCTTTCGCTTTTTCTTAGACCGCTACTGCTATCTGCAAAACAAACACTACACAGGACAACGAGGTCGTTGCCCATTTAATGACAGTGCATATCGCTGATGGTTGTAAAGGATTTATTTTATTTTTTCGTCGGCGACTAACGTTTGATGTGTGAGAGAGAAAGACAGAGATTAAGAGAAAGAGAGAGAGAGAACGTAAGAGAGAAAGACAGAGAGGAAGTAGGCAAGAGATAGAGAGAGAGAAAGAGAGGTAAAGAAGGAAAGGGAGTAATAAAGAAAGAGAAATAGAAAGGGAGAGCTAGAGAGATAAAGAAAGAGAGAGGGAAAGAGCGAAAGATATAAAAAGAAAGAGAGAAAGAGAGAGAGAACGAAAGAGACAGAAGGAGAAAGAGAGAGAGAACGAAAGAGACAGAAGGAGAAAGAGAGAGAGAACGAAAGAGACAGAAGGAGAAAGAGAGAGAGAACGAAAGAGACAGAAGGAGAAAGCGAGAGCGAGAGAGAGAGAGAGAGAGAGAGAGAGAGAAAGAGAAAAAGAAAGAGATATCGATACTGCTGTAGCAGACCTTGATTTAATAAAAATAACTGTCACGCCTTCATTAGTTTCAAGTTCCGCTAATCATTATTTATCATTTTGACGTCCTTATATATAAAAAGAAGTTGCATGCATGTCTGTATGTGTGTCATAGCAGCACAGTTAAACGGTGAATCTTAGAGCCAAACTAACCGAAGAATTAGCACTTCAATCCGATATCCCTATCGATATCAGAAATTCTTGAGCAATTCTTAAAACTCATTATTCAAAAGGAAAACTACGTAAAATAACATTAGAAACTAATGTTTCGTCACTTTCCATTTTAATATTTTTTATTATCAGTTGACCGACCAACATACTGAGACTTTTCACTACTTGTAAAAAAGATAAATAAATGAGCAGAAAACTAAGTTTATATTGGATTTTTAGTCAAATCATTTCCTTTAATTAAAAATGGAACTTTTCTTTCGGTTCTTTATTTTTTTGTCAATCGAACTATTTCAGATCTACGCGGAGAGATAAAACATATTTTTAATTTTCTATCCTTACGTCGAACTCATAATCAGTTTTACTAGGTTAAAAAGAAAAAAAAATATTTTCGTTTGATCGGATGCCATGGGGATAGGGGCCACCTAATTTTCTAATATTTTATGCCATCTTTCAGGGTTCGAATTTCACAGTAGACAATTATCTTTTGGCTATAACGGGCGAGTTATTTCCAAGCCGATATCGATCATCATCATAAACATGAATAATGCATGTTATATTGCGATTTAAAGTAAACGCCCTTTTCATTTGAACCGAGAAACCAGGCGTTGACCGCTACCTCAGCTAGTTATATCATGAACAGATTCGTTGTCTATTCGTTGTCTATGAATGTAAACAAATGCCATATAACCAATACATAAGTAATGTATATCTCATCAAGTTTAAACTAATTTACATATTGCTTCGCAAAAGGAGATCTCTTACGAAACATCAAAATATGAGCATATTCTACCATATATTTAAAATAATTTTATGCAGACATATAACTGAAGAGGCCGTAGATTTATTAAGAATACATCATTGGACTGTACGCAAAACGATAAAGGATGAAATAAAAAAAATAGCGTGAATTGTGTTGATTTTGCGACAGAAAAGAGAAACAGAAAGAAAATACGAATGGAAAACCATAAAAACATCTCTCAAAAGCCAACCCTAAAAACCAAAACAAGGATCTAAAAATAAGAAGTAAAAACAAAACGAAAGGATCTCTAGCCAGAGAGAGAGAGAGAGAGAGAGAGAGGGAGAGAGAGAGAGAAGGAGGGAAGCGAGCAACATCGCACTTAGGATAAAGACACTCAATCTAGTTTATACGAAGAAACACAATCTCGCATAAAAATTGAATGTAGCTGTTATAAATAGACGTGATGGGCGTGAGGAAAGATCCCTGGGAAAATGATAGAGTAAATACAAGGCAGAGTAGTTGGCTCCCCACGAAAGTAGAGTTTGCAACAAGGTAGGATTTAATGTGAGAAAATTCCGGCTTCGACATACGGGCACTTTGGACTGAGACAAAAAAATAGCCTAAGTCTAGAAAGATTTTTTGTTCACTAACAGAACAGATACTACACTTTGATACTAGACCTATTAGATTCAAATGGTTCACACAATGTAGGCAAGAAGACCGGACTACGATCATAGTAGATGAGATAAAAAGAATGTCAAATTTTGTTTTACTGATATCGGATTCGACCAAATCAATATATTCAACGCTATCCTCCCCCCGCACACACAAACATTGCTGTGTACCAATGTGTGTGTGTATTTGTGTGTATGCGTGTGATGATGTGTCTATAAAATGGCAATGACATTGCCTAACTTGAGGAGTGAAGGAGGTTGGATTTTAAGTGGTGGGATGGTATGTGGCGATAGTCATGTCAATTCTCAGCTCATCATTTTCAATTGGTAGTGGAGACATATAAGGGGCGGATCACTATCGAGTGGATGGAAAGTGTGAATTATTTATTTAAACAATATCATACGTGTGTTCAATAATTTGAATAAAAAACAAGAAAATGTCCACAAATCGTGAGAAGCCATCATGTTGTAAGAAAGTGTAGATTAAAATGGAAAGAACTAAGACAACATGGACTTTATTGATAACAGGACATCTGGAATGAAGATTTATAATTCGAATAAAGAAATGACAGCGCGTATTATTTCGATTTATTTAAAGGAGCAATTAATAAAAATACAAAAAAAAAACAATTTACAGTTGACCTAAAAATGTCTGTGATATTGCGGTCCATATTTGAATTGTGGAAAACTTAAAAATGTTGTCAAATGTTGTAGAGGAACAAGAACATGCGTTCATTTTCTGGGTTAGCGATAAAAATACGATTTATTTTAAACTGAAGCTAATACGGAATACCGATGCCACATCCGGAGAAGTGCTTTACAGAGTATAAAATCGACATCGCAATCAAGTGGGGGATCGCCCTTTCTGTTCTATAAAGCCTCTTTCTCACAAAAGAAGACGATGCTAGTCTTTCTATGATCTATCGGTATTTTCATGGAACGTTATTGACTGAACTTCACTCTATAAGCCATCTTTGTGCCTAGCATAAAATGGAATTTCTATAAAGACAGTTTCTTTCCAATAACTTCTCATCTGCGGAACACATAAACACATGCTTGCTTCCCGGCGGGCTACAACATGACCATCTTCAAATTATTTTCATTCCTTTCATCAGTTTTTAATCCTCTCGGGATATTATTCATCATTCAAATTTCTGTCTATTAACCCTTATCTTTGAGTGTTTCTTTAGAACCCTTATCTTCGCGTGGCTTTTAGATTTAATGTGGTCCATTAAGGAATGAAAAACACTAACGAAACTTAAGTTAAACCAATTCTAGCTTTATGAAAATAGAATTGTAAGGTGTCAAATTTATTAATGTTTATAGCTTTACCTGTTTTACGGCATATCAACTATTTTAGGGTTGTTTAATGTCGAAACACAATTCAGCTATTGCAGTTTATTTATTAGTAAATTAAATTCGTATGAATGAGCATGGTACGAGATTTTTGAACCGAACGTATTCTATTACTGGAATTGGTTTTCTTCGTCTGGACCACCACGACCACCTCTCAAAATGATCATTTTAAAAAAACTAATTAGAGCCGTTCGTATTTAGTCATAGAAGGTGGAGCTAATTGTGTGTTTATGAAAACTTTAACGCAACATATCTGATCAATTCTTAAGGGAGAAAGTCAGCAAGGGTATTCATTAGGCAAACCAAGCACTCTCTTTTTCCTCAATGTGCCTAGAAAATCTTCTCATTTGTGGAACACATTGCCACGGACTGCTTTCCTGCAGATTAGAACATAGTCGTCTTCAAATCCAAATCAACCTATTCTTGACATAAACGGTCCCCTACAAGTAACTACACTTAGTTGATTCGATTACTCATTCTCAATCCTCTCTTAAACCTTATGATTGATTGGATTTTGGCTTTGATGAGTCCTGATCATGGCGATACTTATACCATGCCTGGTAAACGTGTGACTTCGGTCCACGACTGGGGGCAAACATGTGAAGATCAACATTACTACTAAATATTAATTACTGAGAAAAGTTTTAATAAGGAATATCGTAGTAATGTCTAGTAATTAGTAAATTAGCAACTAAATATATTATTAGGAAGAAGCTTACAACTATTGATATATTTCCATAAAATCAAATGTAAAAATGAACAAAATTTAAAAGAACTAAATGCCCCAAAATCACTTTGATTCTCCACAATTTAAATATTTAGAAAATCAGGACTCAATTTGTTTATGTTGATTATAGGAAATATAATGACATAATACAATCAGAAAGCAAGTTCAATATTTTAGAAAATCGAATACTTTATGAACACAATAATGTTCAGTGAAACAATTTTCATAACTTTTACAAAATTCGTGATATTTGTTACATGTATAATTTAGAAGATGAAGAAATACTTATTTCATCATGATACGATAATGCATATTATACGCAGTTTTAATAATAAAATCAACTTAAATTAACAAGACCATACAACAAATAAAACAAGAAAAAAGGGAATTTAAAGCAAATCCGATTACTGCTTGAAAAATTATGTATCATCAATACCGATTATGTTGTTATGAGAATTGCATAAACATTTTTATTTTATAAATAATATTTTAAGAAAAATTCAAAAATGGTTCTTTAGTTGCCTTAGGTGAATTAAAAACATCTTATCAAAAATATATGGACAATATAAATCCATGCTCTTGTTTTCATAGTGAATGCGGAATATCAGAAACTCTGCAAGTGTTCAATTTAACATCAAACATTAAAAAACAGAAAAAAAACACTGGATTGTGGTATCCAGTAGAATTTTTAAATTGCCACGATATATTAAAAAAAAAATGTCTATATTCTTGAAAGTAAAAACTTTTATTAAATATTTCCCTATCAGCTGGACAATCTTTTCTTGTAACATAATCGGCTATATACAAAAGAAATATTTTAATATCTTTAGAGATCTAAATTTCCAGATCTGGAAAGTTATCAAATATTCTGCATGCTATTTCATTCACATTTTTACAATCATGTCCTGGATGAAAGTAGTATTCTTTGACATCAACATCTAATTTAAGTAGCAGTTTAGTAGCACGTACGTGTTTAAATTAGGTTGCCTGTTTATTTGACACTCCCAAAAGTGGTGTGTCACTTCCCATACAAAACAAAACAAAATAAAAAGATGTCAAGTAAAGGTCAGCCGAACCTTTGCTTGAGAGAGGTTTAGCCATTGCCTACTGAAAACACGGAGGGAATAATAACAAATCTGATTGTTTAGCAAGTTAAACTAAACACCAAGTGGAGATATAAAACACTCAGTAACAAAAATACCATATATATTATATCTCTTTATGATATTATATGCAGATATAAGAAATTTAAAAAGTATATATATATATATATATATATATATATATATATATATATATATATATATATATGTATCCCCTTGTTCTAGTTGCGTACTGTGATGAATAATATCGCCAACTATTATTAATAAACAAATAACGCATTCGCTTGTAGTTGCCAATGGTTACGTATAAAGCATTGAGATTATGCTTGCAAACGGCGTCCCCTTCCATAGCCAAGTGGTTAGAATCGCCGACTATCAACTACCTGATCCCAGCATGCAGTGGATGCATGTCTAGCCGTACTGAAGAGCTACGATACAGCGAAAAAGGCTGTTTGTGGGTGAGTATATATATATATATATGTATATATATATATATATATATAAATATATATATATATATATATATATATATATATATATATATATATATATATATATACACATAGAGAGAGAAATAGAACGAGAGAGATAAGTAAAAGATAGGAATAAAGAACGTAAAAATACAACATGAATTACGTCATCAGTTGCTCCAAGCAAGGTGTTTCAAATAAAAGAGATATTTTACTTGTTTATGTAATTGTTCTATCTTGTATATCGAGCATCACTTCTTTTGTGATAGGTTCTAATTTTTAAATATACATTCTATCTTCATTTTCTTGTTCTTTACTTTCTTTACTTTCTTTACTTATGTATATTTTAGAAATCGAGTAAACGAAAAAAATAATATCGGGATATTTTACAAAAGATTTAGTTTTTTTATTTATATTTTACAAACAATAAAATATTTGCAGACACATTTAGTAAAGAAATGAGATTATCATCATTAAATTCTGGCAAAAAACATTTTTATTTTTGGATATCAAAAAATGTAATTATTTTCAGAAATCGCAGTTTACGTTTTTAATAGCAGAAAACAATTAAATTTGTCAATCTTCTTATTTTAACGAACGAACTATTTAATACCTCTTGGTCAAAAATAATTTACTTTTGCTTTTGACTCTCACTTCGAAAACAATATCATTTTTTTGTTATTGTTTGAAGTAGAAAGACATTTCTTCGTTAGTTAAATTAAGCGTTATTTCACGGATGGAAAAAATCCCACAACTTTGTAACATTGTTGCTCGGTTTATGAGACTTTCTGTGTAATCATTTGCGAATATTTAATATAATAATTTTAAGCTGATCTCAACTCGAATATGAATACTCTATAACTAAATAAAGTTTCTTCCTGAAATCTTATGAATTAAATATTTCGGTATAATTTGTGAAACTTATGTTATCTCGAATATAACGTAAATACATACGTTTTTAATCTCAGTTTAAACGAGCTAGAAATTGAGATTTTTTATGTTAACCCACGATTAAAATCATGGAAGAACTCGCAATAGATTAAGCTTAAATATGTAAACGTCATTCAAGATTCTGTGAAATATTTAACCTTTTTTGAAACTTATTAGAATGTTATAACAGCTAACATATCGATTTCTATAACACACACACACACACACAAACATTGAGTTTAATATATAGATATATCTTCTCTCTGAAATGTTATGAATTAAATGATGATTTCCATATAACTTTGTAACACTTGAATATAAAAGTTAAATAAATAAGGTTTTCCCCTTAACCCGTAAATGCTTTTGCTTTCAAATAGGACACATTCCAACAAAATGCCTATTTAATATAATATTCAACGGAAATGTGTGAAACTACAACTGCAACCGGCTTGTTAGCAAGTGTAAAGAGGTATTAGTAGATATTAGTATTATGTCGCTAAGTAAGTAATCAGTATCTTCAATGATAATATTTTGTCAAACCAATAAAAAAACAAAAACATTTGAGGGTAAAAATAAACAGTCTAAATTTTGAGATTACTTCTCTTAACCCACAATTAAATCACGCATATAGAAGAGAAAAGTTTGATATTCATTGCAGAATTCGCGATATATTTTACTTAAATACTTGATAATTAAATTAATGATTCTTGGTGAGTATAATTGCCAGCTAATAAATATCTTCTCAGTTTTTCATATTGAAACACACACGCATTTTCTTTTCTTTTGTTCAACCAAATTGACATAGTAACCTCAAAAGGTTACAATGTAATGGTAGCTTGATCGATATTTCACCCTAAAATCGATTCTATTGTAAATATCCGATATAATATGAAGCAAATCAATATGAACGCGATCACTTATCGACTTTGCTTATTGTCTTATAAAATATATATTTTCACCCACGCTACTTCGACAAGAGAGTTTGTTTTTTGGAAAGCTGTTTTATCAGACACCATTAAGTTCGATGTTCAATTGATTCAGATAATATAAATGATTATCATTCAGAGAGAAATCATGTTTTCTCTTCTTTATAACCGGTGTGAAATGACGGCAATATTTTAAACTTGGGATTTAATTAGCAGTCATTTTTATGTAGAAATGTTATCTGATTATGCCAATGGAAGTTAGAGTATAATTGGGAATGAACAATAGAATATTCTGGAAAACATAAAACCTAACAAATAAAGAATCAAATATCTTTTTAACAAGATTCTTCTTCAAACAACGGAGAATTGAAATAAAGAAGAATGGTAGGTTATTTAAATAAAACAATCAGAGCATTTTTGTTAAATCATTCTTTTTATAGAAATCGCTCCCGATAAGGCATGACGCCACTTGATGTAAAGAGCTAACAAGAACGAAAGATTAGTATCGAATAGAGGAGATGCATATTGGCCTTAGTCTTGAAAAACCAAATAAGAAAGAAAACCAGTCAGCAGGGAGAGAGTTCCACAAGCCTGCAAATCTTGGAAGGAAGCTACTAGAATAGGTAGCTATATTACAATCAGGTATCAAACTACATGAGGTAATAATACATTGATCAACATCTGGAATTTAATGAAATAACTTGCAAAGTTTAGACGTGAATCTTGCAATTATATGCTCAGAGTAATAGTATATTATTATTATTATTATTATTATTAGTAGTAGTAGTAGTAGTAATAGTAGTGGTATTATTATCATTATTATTATAATTAGTAGTAGTAGTAGTAGTAGTATCAGTAGTAGTAATAGTCGTGACACCAAACGGACGTCATTTTTATGCATTTGGATGCAAAGTTCAGCCGGATATAATGATCTCCCATCGTAATGAACTTTAGTGCCACTTTAACAACTTGACCTATAAACGTATTGAATTATGATACTTTTAGAATATTGACACAATAATATTGGGTTTCGTATTTTCTTAAAAATAGAGCTAATCACCGTTCATGGTTGAAAAGAGACTTGAATCGTGTTAATAACAAGTCAGATGCTAAGACGATCGGGAAAGCAGCTCGTGGCAAACGTAAAACGTGTTCCCGTTGAAGTCGCTGTTTATCCCGAGAACACATATCTGCCTCTGCCCAAACTTCTTAAAGGCTACTAGGTAGCGGTCAGTATTGTTCACGATTAACCGTTCATTCTCATCTGTAAACTAGTAAGCATTACTGATACGATGTTTTTGTATTGTTGCATATACCCCCTCTAAGGAGAGGTCTAATGTCTTGTATATCACGATCAAATAAAATACAAGAAATCATAACAGTACAATTAAATCATACCTCGTGTCTACCGTTACTCCTGTGACTAATTTACATGGAATTAAAGTTTCACAACAACATAAAGAAAAACAATATTCTGAAGAATATTTTTCAAGCTGTTGGCATCGCTCTCTCTTACGCCAGCGGTGGAGGAGGACATTAAGGGGCTACATGCATCTAGGCCCCATTAGTTTATAATCGATTCTTAAGTCATTTCTTTTACACGTGCTCAAAGCTTCTTAACGAACTCCTACTTCTTTCGCCCACCTTCTTGTTGAGGTGACATTTGAGTGCATACTCTGAGCCCCTGAGCCCGATTTTATGGGTACCTGCTAACGCTGCCCTTCAAATTTAAATCATCAGAAATGTACTAGAGAACGTACTCTTTACTATTTAACATACTTCTTTTCTTATCCGAAATCATATCTAGATATTTTCTTGCTTTACAGTCCATTGATAAAGTATAGGTCGACCCCAAACCCAAGTGCTAGATTCAACCGTCTCCTTTTTCCTTCCAAAAAAATCCTTTGAGTCAAAGGTCGGAGCACCTACACGACCTCTCACCTGACGCACTCTCAGGGTGTAAAGTAACATCGCTTACGATCCACGTTGGCTTTCTTTAGCCATCCTGACCTAACGGGAAAGCATAGAATTGTCCTTGTAATTAGCCTCCCATTGGAAATATGCCGGCGTCACCTCTGCTCATTCTGGATCATTTTACATTTATCGCGTCAACACCGGAGCTTTCATGTTCACATTTTTAGCTTGACCCTTCGGTAACTCCGGGTGGCCACAGCTGTGGTACTCCGTTATTGCTCAGCGTCACATAGAGGCTGGAGCCATCAACATATAGTCCAAAGAGAGCCTTCTAGCTAACCGATTTAAATGGAAAGGAACGAAGGAGAAGCTGACACAAGTTTACGTCAGCAGAGACTATCACTCACACATCGGCCTCTAAAAGCACATATGTCAATGCTCCAACCAAATAGAAAACTGTGATGCTACTTATGGTCAACCCCGACTGACGGAAACTTACTATTCATTGTATGCTGCTTATATTTTTTTAAAAATTATAAAAGTATGTTTATATTTATTTTAATCAATTTATTATTTTTATACGCATTAAAGAGTAATTGTTGTTTTTGTCGTTGTATTTTACGGCGTATCAATTTATGTCTAAATCGTATCTTTTATTTTTTTTTTGGGGGGGGGGGCACCATTCATTTGTAAAATAATTTTATTTTTGAAGAGATTTTTGTAACATACATTACCTTGTATTCTTAAATGGTCACCATTTGTAGTACTCACAAGCTTTTACGTCGCTTAACTTCCGTGTTCTTATTAATAAGCCATGATGGTATCCAATTAATTTATCAATTATTAAAATAAAATATTTCATCAGTGAGAAAGAAGATAATGCTGGTTTCGACGATTAACATTTTTTCATTGACCCTGTGATTGACATTGATTTCTTTGATTCTCTTAGAATCAAGTACTCACAGACAGGACCACGTGAAGGTTGCCAATAACCACTGTGAAATTGATGCAATGAAATCATTTTTTCTTTTATCAGAGATAAAATATTTAATTTTAATAATTGATAATGTATTAGATATCAGCATGACTCTTTAAGAAGTGAATAGGATTCGAACACAACCCATCTATTAATGAGCGACAACTCCCATACTAAAACAAGAAGGGACAAACAGAAATGCCAATTTCACAATGGAAGCTCTTCATTATTGAGTCTTCTCCCCTGTTACATTTTTGGAATACGTTAATTTTTTTTATTCATTTGTAAATATTATTTTCTAGAAGAAAGGCGGTAGTTTCTAGTTTAAATTTCTGACAAGCCTGATATGTCTATTCAAGCCTAAACAAATGCATTTCTATATTAATACTGAAAAGAAATGTATCTCGGAGTTTACTGATGCAATCACGATAGGATTTCCCGAAGGATGACTTGGAAAATGTCCTATAAAAACGACAGTAAAATAATTATATTTGGATTATCTTGCCAATTTCGTTTCAGTTGTAAAATATGCGAAGTCACGAAGGACTAACACAACGGGAGAATCTGATGCTGGAAATTTCTCCTATATTCGATTGAATGTCTCACAGAAATTTACGTCATCTAAAAATAACCATCTTCAATTTGAATGCAATGGCGATTGAGTTATTCATGTTGCTCACTTGATATTCGTTAAAGAGATATAAAAACAATAGGCATATAAATGCTTCCGAATCTAACACAAAGGGGAAATATGAAGGAAGGAAAGACATATTAAATGTAATTTTCTTAGTAGAGAAATTATCACTAATGTTTATACCCGAGGGTGAAGATATTAGTACACTGATAAAATGCATGCTGCAATCACACATATATGGATACACAAATGTGAAACCTAGAGTATATATATATATATATATATATATATATATATATATATATATATATATATATATAAGAAATCTCTATTTATACAAACATTTTGGCCACAGACGCACAGACATGTATCAGCTATTGTCTTATTTTGGTGTAGCTCGTCAGGCCAAGTTGTTAGGATGTAAAGAAAAATGAATGCTTTTGGCAGAGGTTTTATGAAACATTAGATGCAAGTTACCATGTTACTAGAATGAATCATTTTGATATTTAAAAATAAAAATTAAAAAACATCATTCCCGTCACATAGTCACTTGTCCGCGTGTTTCTTTTAAAAGTCTCCTATCAAACTCATTCATTTTTCGTTAATCCATGGCTTTTCCAAGAATGCATCTCATCATCAAAGGAATACAAACAGATAAGTTGGTAGGGGAATTTACCAAAAGTCATAATTAAAAAAAATATAGTTAAAAGCAAATCTGAAATATGTTCAATGCAAAAAGAAACGTTAGAAATATAAGAAAAAAGTTCACCGTTGAAGGCGTCATGAAAATTTGTAGCAGCAGGTTCGAAAAAAGGTAAATCAAGGAAAGATTGACATCGAAAATTGTAAACTTGGCTGGAATTTGGAGATAGGCCAAACCATTAAAAGGCCCGAGTAATCCATTTGGAAAAGGTTGCTATGTAAATGTTTGGGATGTAAGTTGTGTATTGACAGCCATTCGAAATACACTCCTATGGAGTTTCCAGATATAGTTTTTATTGAGTTGAATTTAAAGTGGAATAATAAGAAGTAGATTTAATCGAGATAAACAGGCTAGTAAAAACTAGTGTTTAGCCAGAAATCAAAACATGAGCAAGCCGTTAAAAAGTTTAAATTTAAACGGTTGCGGTTAAAAAAGTGAAAGGAAGCAAAGTGGTAGTAGTGAGAGGGGGTAGATGGGTTATGTAAAAAAAATAAGGGTGGGACACTGCTTAGATACAAGCCAGCTTCAGATGTAAAACAGGTTCTAAAGAAAGAAGTGAATAATTCGGACAATAGCGTGGGAGGTACGGGGAGATAGCCAAATGACTGAGTTATAAAATGTGAATGGAGACTACAGAAGTTGTATCATTTTGATCATTATTACTTTTAAAAGATGAGATGTGGCTATCTATTCGTTATTTATGGGGTAAGCACTAGCTCCTATGTAAGTATGTATTTTATATGAAATGTTTTTTGCATTAGGTATGTTATTTATAGCAGTAGATGCTTATGTTCTGAGTAGAGGTTAAGTTAGAATTGGTTGATAAGGGAACTAAATGCGGTATAGAAGTTTCAGCAATATTGTTATTAACCGGTGAAGAAAGATAGTTGGTGTTTAGAGTAATATTTATGGTATCGCGATGCAGTAATGGTTGAGAATGTATGAGGTTACCAGATAGGGGTATATGTATTCCTTTGATGATGCACTGGTGTTACTTTGTATATTAGCATTGTGAGGGAATTGTATTACAGTGCAGGCGTATATAACGTCTCTATTTATACAATCATTGCTTAGCGGACATTCTGTAGATTTCTGACAGTTAAAATTATTATAGGGGTTACTGGGGTTATAGATGTCTGTGCGGATTTAATTTTCTTCTTGAAGAAGAAATATTTTTTGTGCTATGTTAAACATTGTAAGATAGGATCTTTTTATAGAATTTTTGTTCAGGACTGTGCTATATTGATGCGGATGCTTAACAGATTTTTCTAGAATTTAAAATAATTCTCTAGAGATATTAGTTTTAACATTGCTATTGTAGGGTGGGTTAAACCAAATGTTGTTTATTCTCCTTAGTCATTTATGTAGTCTAGGCTTTTGGATGTCAAGTTGTTTGCCATTGTAATTAAGGTTCTTAGGTCTGTCTTTTAAAGCTTTATTATTCTTAGTAGCCATTATATTCTTCTGTTTTCTATCCTTTACTGCCATGTTATGCAGAAAGCTTTTTAACCGGGTAATGGAGTTGTTTTCATAAGTTATTTAATCATTGAAATTCGAATTTTAATCGCAGATCGATTTATTGGCAGATTATTTAGCTATTCTATTGGATACTATAGGGACTATGGATTTAGGGTGGTTGTAGAGCTTATGAACGTAAAATAGCGTAGGTTAGGTCTATGATACGGACTAAAGATTCAGAATTAAGGTCCAATGTTAAGTCAAGGAAGTTATATGTTCTCTTATCAGGTTCTAAACCGATAAATAGTCCAAAGTATTTACAAAAGGTATGTAAATCGTAATGGTTCTATTGTATAGTCTAAGTCACACTCTAGAAACAAAAAGTGCATCATCTCTGTACAACCGACCATGCAGATGCATAAGTTTAGCCTTCAGTTCCCTTAATAAGTATAGATCTATCAAATCAGTCATATGAGCAGAGTCCGAATGTCATAGTTATTGGGTGTGTCTTTTCTCGTCCAAAATTTATTATCGCATTATAACAGGGATCTTCTAGCTAGTATTTTTAATTTAATCTCTATATCGGTAAGATCAAAGTTGTTTTGGGCAAACATTAGTGATTTTTAAAAGAGAATCGGAGAAATGAGTTGGTACTAGTTATCTATATCGAAAGTTATGGAATTCAAATTTAAATTGGATTTGTCCTTTAGATTTAGGAACCTGTGAGCCACATAATCGGGCGATTGCCATAAAAGAAAATAGATTTTTCTTGTATGCCAGGGATAATTCCGTCTAGGATTTTATTTACTAATAATGCCTAAATCAGATCTAGATGGGCTCATTAATTTAATAGATGAATTATCCTGAAACTTTCTTTTATAGTCTTTCAAAATATATCTCGAAGTAACCAGAGTTACAATCTCAATGTCAGTAAGGATATTCATAGAGGTAAATAGGGATTTAGCTTCATTGTTTATACTGTTAAATGTATTATTCGAGGTGATTTTGTATGACTTATTCAGTTATATATAATTGCTCTATCTCGTATATCGAGCATCACCTATTTAATGATAGATTCTATTTTTAAAATTGTATTTTATTTTTTATTTTCCTGTACTTTATATATATATATATATATATATATATATATATATATATATATATATATATATATATATATATATATATATATATATATGTGTGTGTGTGTCTGTCTGTCTGTATTGGTTCAGTGACAAGAAACACCTTTTAAATAATTGAAATTCAGTTAAGTCAAACGAAGTTTCGATTAAATTAAAGTGTATCATAAGTATAAATGTGTGTCAATTAAAAGATTTAGCTCGCACACACACATACATACACATACATACACACACGATATACAAATAAAACAGACACAAACACGCACAGATAATCAGACAATGCAATCATGCACAAACACATGTTAAAATCCGTTCACATCTACACACATACATTCACAAACACACGTGTGTGCACACGCTCATAAATACCAGCATATGCGCACGTAAACATGTACGGATATTCACGTTAGCACACATACATAATAAATATATATTTTCTTCGTCACACGAAATTTAGCGAGTAAAAAAATGTCCGGAGAAACAATTTCAAGTAATTAGTAGAACAGAGAAAGCATATAGCAAGTCCAACAATTCCCTTCTATCGAGAATCAATTTGAAAAGAAATCCTTCACTCTATTTCCATAATGAAACATTTCCATTCTTGTTGTCTTTTTCCTCACTATAACGATTCATACATAATTTTCTTTCATTTTCTTTTTAAAAACTTTACACTTAGAAACGTTTCTTTTTCTTTCGTATTATATATATATATATATATATATATATATATATATATATATATATATGCGTCCCGTCACAAAATATCTACCCGAAGAAAGTGAGAACGCAAATAGCATGTCAGACAATACCACGCCTTCACTATATTTCTATAATGAGACGTTTCTTTCTTTTCTCATTTATTCTTTCTATACCGATGCATATGTCTTTCTTTTCCGTATTTATTTTTTTAGACGTTCCAGTTTGAGACGTTTTAGAAAAGTTAAGTAGCATATATTGAAAGTGAGTTTTCGGGGTAAATTCGTTTAAGATGTCGATGTCAGTGCGAATTTTCTCTTTCAATTTCTTTAAAAACTATTTCACTTCGGCTTAGTTTATGTTGAGAAAATTTGTTCTCAAAGATAGGAAGTTTTTGGAAATCTCTGATCATAGAAATTCCGATCGGTTTTTGGAAACACTGAGGAACAAATAAAATACTTTGAAGTTGTGGTAGAGAACGAATTGTTTCTGTTAATGTTTTACAGGGGGAACGGAAGATTGGAGAACCATCGATAACCTACAATGGAAATGACGATAGAGGAGAGAAAGAATAGCCACGTATCATCTCTGAAAAAGGGAAAAGGGGATCATCATCCATTAGAGTGCGATAAGATTTTGTACTATCTCAAGGCAGGAAAGATGCTGTGAACGGAACCTTCCCAGAATTAGCAGCAGAACCCCATCTTAGAACATATCTGATTCTAATAAAAGTAGAGGGTTGCATCAGCCGTCCGTGTGTTTGAGAGATCCAATCATTTTCCAGCAACCTCAGCAACAAATTGGATGTAAGTCTTATATTTCAGATCTAGAACGGAAGTTTGTATTAGAAGCTTATAAAAGCGAATGGCTTCCCCAAAGAGAGACACCTTCATTTCCATTGAGACAAGACTATGCATCTGTACTTTTAACACCAACGCCCATGTTGGTGGTAAAAGTACAGAAGAATAGTTTTTGAGATGTTTGAAGTAAGAAGCCACTTTTCCCCTATTGTACCATACGCTCGACATCGGAAGAGAGAAAATCAGCAAAATATTGATCACCAATGCTTTTCATCGTGTCGTCTGCATAGACGTCATAAATTATCTGAGAATATGACTTGACTTTTATAGATCTATCAGAGAGAAAAAATGATAGTAGAGAAGACATTTCCAAATATTCCACTATTTGTGAATCAAACCTTTGTGCATGATTTTATTAATCGTTTTTGATATTTAAAGAACTATTTCCCTGGAAACGACGCCGTATCGATAGATTCAATGATACTATGCTATATTATAGTCAGCACGTTAGTTGTTAATCATGCAGGAAGAAATCCGTATTGCTTGTCACTAAGTAGATTGTATTTGCTGAGGGGATTAGTGTTTTGTTGATTTATCACAATTTTAAACAACTTATTCAGTATGCATAGGAGACTGATCGGTTTGTACTTAGATGCACAAACCGATATCAAGTATTTTAAAATATTAAAAAAAATCCAAGCAGATGGAAGGTACTTCTCATTTAAGCAACGATTGAATAATTACTTAAAACGTTTACTGTTTGTGACTAAATTTTAAACTACGGTAAATAAAATATTCCCACAGAATTAATTAACACTTTACTACTAGAAATCACTATAATTATAATGCATCAGATACACACTTTACATATTGATGTAAACCTCTTTCATTTCAATCAGATGCATTCATTAATTGGTGCGGCTATCAAGTATCACTATTTTCACGACTTTAAATGATCTAAAAGATGCACCAGCGTCGCCTTCGGCTCAATAGAAGAAAGTAAGTCGGTATTTAATGCAGCAATTATGGGGTTATGTATTTGGCAGAGGGCGGTGTAGCTAGGCTTTTATGTGTATCGGTAAGTCCAGTTTATGAGTAGTGCTTGTCTCCTGTGGATGCATCCTTTAAAGATTTCATCTCAAATATTCAAACAGACTGTATTTGGGTCAATGATGGCCCTTAATATATGACCCAAATACAGTCTGTTTGAATATCCGAGATGGAATTGTTAAAGGATGCATCCACAGGAGACACACACTACTCATAAACTGGACTTACCGATACGCATAAAAACCTAGCTACACCGCCCTCTTCCAAATACATACCCCCATAATTGCCCCATTAAATACCGACTTCCACTCCGGAAAATTCCATAACCATCACCCCTCATTAATATAATAAAATTTAAAAATACGAACAAATACCTTAATCATCCCATATCATCACCACTTTTCAAGAGCAATAATTATAACTTTCCCAAAAATATTCATCCAGTCATTAAGACGGTAACACCCCCAGTTCACATTATTATTACATAAGTCCCCACCATTTCTCGGTCATAATGCTAATCTCCTGTATCTCCCAAACAGATCCAATCTTGCCGACCCAATCCTTAATCTTATCTCTAAACAAGTTTCAGTCAGCATACCAATATTATCACCCCCATAAGTCTTCACTATACATTAGTTAATAATGTTAAATCCCGAATACAAATCATTCAAACACCCTGCAGAGTTACTGCCCTTAGACAGCCCAGATTGATTTAAAGTCCAGGATTTAAATTTGAATTTAATGTTGTTCCTTTAACCTTTTTATCTCTTCATAAGTATACTCCTTAAACCCATTTTCTCTCTCTAATTCCTTTAGAAGACACATCATAAAACTGCAAAACACTAACGGCCAAATATACGTTACTCATAAATTTTGGTTCACGGGATTTATATTTTTAAATTTTTTTTATATCTCTTTAAATTTTCTCCGGTTTAAATCTCAACTGTTACTTTTCACCCACCCTTTTTTCAAACCTTATTAAACCTTCCTTACACTTAATTTAAACAAACATACATAACACTCTAAGCAAATAACGCATCCAAACGAGAGTGACACGTGACTTTAAATTTCCAAAACAGATGATAACAGAACCTGAAGAGAGCCGGATGGCTAAGTTCTTCTGTGCTTGAAACCGACGGTACGAATGTTGTACGAATTTTTCTGTACCAAAATAAATTAATATTATGCTCTTAATTTTTAATTCTTAATTTTAATTCTTAATTAATCGAGCACTCTGCTGGGATTTTTCCTGCTATTTTACACAGAAAAGTTATATATATATATATATATATATATATATATATATATATATATATATATATATATATATATATAATCCAGGTAAAATATCCACAGGGTAGTAATCCAAAGAATTTCAACCGGGTTTATAAAAAGTGTTCAATATCAAATAGAGCTTTTATATATGTATATGTATAAAAATAAATGAAGGAAGAGACATAAAGATGTGCGAATGACAACTCTATTTCATTTTCGATTTTTCAATGAAAGGTGTACTCGATAAAACATGTTTCTTTTTCTTTCCTTAAGTCAGGCTTTTCACAGATTAAAACTGTACGAGGGGCGTTCATTTAGTAATATCTCTGACTCATTTCCTATAGCAGTAGATTAATGTAACTTGGCACAGTTTTTAGTCTTTCTCCACATAAGAACCACCCATGGTTATGCATTTTTCCCATCGTTTGATGCAGCTCTAAAAACCTTTTTTGTAGAACACCTCCAACCACGTCGTAACTTCAGAAATCAAGGCTGCATCATGTGAGAAACGATTTCCTTTCAAAAACAACTTCATGGCTGGGAAGAGATGAAAGTCAGAGGGTGCAAGGTCAGGAGATAAAGTGGAATGGGGAGGATTTCATAGCCACACGCCCGTACTTCTGATCTGGCAACATGCGAGTTGTGGACCGGAGCGTTGTCCTGCAGGAGGAGGATACCTTTGCTGATCTTGTCCCGCCTCTTGATTTTGATAGCTTCTCTTAATTTAATCAAAAGTGAAGCGTAATTGTGGAACTTTTTGCCAGGAAATCTGTCATCACTACTCTGTCCTGGTCCCTGAAAGCTGTGAGCATGACCTTGCCAGCGGAGGGCTGCACCATTGCCTTCTTTTGAGGTGGTGAGTCCACGTGCTTCCACTGCATTGACTGTGCTTTGGTCTCTGGATCATAGTGATGGACCCAAGTTTCATTCTATGCAATCAGTCTTTTGAAAAACTTTGACTCATCTTCTTGGCGCATCTCTAAATTTATCCTCGAGCACTCGACGCGTTCTTGCATGATAGTTTCCACAGACCCCGTACTAATCCTGACCCCTTGGGCTATTTGGCGAATAGTAATGGGTCGATCTTCCAAAATGGCAGCCTCAACTTAACGGACAGATGCCTCATCAATGGCAGAAGAGGGACGACCAGGTCTGGGAGCTGTTTCCATAGACTTCCGTCCATGTTTGATTTCACAATGCCAGCGTTTTACAAGGTCATATGATGGGGCATCATCACCATAAGTTTCTTTCATTTCATCAAAAGTCTCCTTTGGTGTGCGTCCTTTCAAATACAAAAACCGGATCACTGCACGACACTCAACTGGCTCTATTTCACACCTGACTCAGTTCAAACACCTGTAAATCAGAAACCATAATTAGTTCAGAGCTGTTTTTGCAACATAACCCATACAGATATAAGTCATTACACATGCAAAATTTCATATAGATCAGACAACTGGAAGTAGCCCAGGGGCATGACTCATTGAACGCCTCTCGTATCATCAGAAGAATTACATAGATGGATAAGTTGGCAGTGGAATAGCCAAAATTTAAAATGTGAAAAATTAAAGAAACCATAATAAAGTAATGGAAAGTAAAAGTGTGTGCATAAAAAGATTATCAAAATATAGAGTCTGTCCAGTTGAGAAAATGTCCGTGTACCATGTGTCCGGTGACGAAAAATTAAAAGATGGAAAAAGAGATTTTGTAGAGGTCAAAATGTTGTAAATCCACCAAAATGATTTTCAGTACAGTCGCTTATTAGGATGTAAGTTAGGGCCATTTTAAAATACTTCCGGGGACCGCGAATGATACTAGTTTTTAAGGAGTTAAGTTTAAAATATTGTATATATTTCAAGTAAGCCAAATTACTGGTGAAAGGTGTTAGTTATTCCGATCGAACCTAAGGTCTGAGAGAGAATTTTCTAGTAAAAAAAGAGTCCAGTAAAAGTGGAGAAGGTTTAGCAGAGGAAACTATAGCTTATGCTAGGAATGGGGCAGGAGAAAGGCTTGTTTAGTTACAGCTCATCTCTTGTAAGGAACAATATAATTTAATTACTGCTAGTTTATTTGCCAGGCATGGTATGGCTTCAGTTAAGAGTTGGGGTTCGGTTTCTATAAGCTAATGCAATAGCTTCTCTGGTTAATAAGTAAACAGTTCCAGGGGAGACTATGCCCGTATTTAGAGAGATTCTTTTAGACAAAATTATATATAATTCAGAAAGTTTAAAAGGGTTTAAATTAGGAATTAGGGCTCAGACGGTTGGAAATCTACAATTTACGTGTTTAAAACGTAATTATCCGGACATTTATAGTATTTCAGAGTTTAATGTTTAACATTTTTTATATATTTCACAGTTAGTTTAATATTAGGGGCGTGACTAATTAAGATATTTTAAGATATTACTGATGTTAGGATTGTGAGCGGCGTTAATATGTTTGTATCAAGTGAGTTCTAGCGTAAGGATTATGGGTGGCTTGTGTTTGTATGCTCAATTTCTCGGCCAAAGTTCAGTTGGAATTGTTAAGTGGAGAAGATAAGAGAGTTTGAGGGGTAAGATCAAAGTTATGCTTAGTTAGCGGGGGTCGTTTGTTAGTGTAGGGATGTTATTTAGGGTGTTGTTTAGTACAGAGAGTTGGGGATGTGGAGGGCTATAGTAACACAAACAAAACATTAAATACATCAATTTCATTATTTCCTTTGACCCCCCTCCTCCCAGCTAATAACCCCTCTCACATTAGACTAATTCTTTAATGTTATAATTTATTAACTTTTTAACTCCTCACCTTTCCAACTTTATAACTAATCCCCCCAATAACATAGCGTATGTTTCCCGGTGCACCTAGTAACTTTATTAACCCATAATCCTTAACATAAATTGAGAACTAACTTCACCACTCCACTAATCCTTAATCGCCTCTACTCAAACACTCTAATTCATATCTCTTTTTTCAATTATTAGCTAACCCTTCTTACATACTTATCTATTGCGTCTCTTATCTCCTTTGCATACAATCCATTGACTCTGTGGACGCAGCGCTCTAGCGACAATCCTTTTCTCATAGATCCCATAATTCTCACCTTTAAATTGCGCTCCCCGGTTACTTCTATAATGACCCATTTGCCCGTCTTTAATCTATCTGTAATTTCAATACTCCATGTAATCAATTCGGTTGCATAATCAACCCAATCCCACCCCATAATCCTTATACTAGATGAGTTCGTTTTTAGAGGTAATAATCATTTTGCTTTTAGCTGCTGTAACTATCATAACTGTTCCTAATGTACATAGTTGTCAAAAAGCGAATCTTGGAGTATAGGATGTAGACTTTTTATATTGACCAATGTAGGGAGTAGGGAGTTTTTTACGGTAAAAGATTTTCATTAAATTTGATAGAGAAGTGTCAGTGTTATTGTTGTTATTGTGCTTGAAGGAGTAGATATGATTTGAGATTCGGGTCTTGATGGACAATAGTCCCAATGTAAGTTGTATTTTGTATGGGGTTGTTATTGCAGTATTTGTGTTATTTGTAGTATCGATGTAGTTTGGGTTGGTATGCTCAAGCTCTGGGCCAAAGTTAAGTTGGAATTGTTAGATGGAGAAGATAAAAGCGCTTGAGAGGTAAGATCAAAGTTATACTTAGTACGCGGAGGAATTGTTTTACAGTACATGCATATATGACGTCACTTTGTATGCAATTGCTATTTAACGAGCATTCTCTGGATTTCTGGCAGTTACAATTATTAGTAGGGGGTATAATAGGTGCTGGTTGCTGGGGAGATTTAATTTTTTTTTTATTAGAGGTGATGATAGTTTGCTTTATATTGGGCATTTTGAAGTGGGAGTTTTTATTTAAAATTGTGCTGTATCTATGCGGGTACTTAAAGGAGCTATCTATAATTTAAAAAAATTCCTTAAGGATATTGGTTTTAACATTACAGTTTTAAGGTGGATTAAACAAAATACTATTCTTTCCTCTAAGTCTTTTTTTCTATGTTCCTGAGAGTCAGCTAGTTTGTCAATATTTTTAGTTTGTGTGGGCCTATTTATATATGTTTTGGTTTTCTTGGGTAATGTAGTATTTACATGTTTTCAATCTTGCATTGTCATGTTGTGTGTGATTACACTTAACGGTTAATCTTTCTGGCTGAAGGGATTATTTTTGTATTTAACATAATCATTGTAACCTGAAGTGAATAGTGCATTATCTAAGGAAAGTAAATATATATATTTTTATCGAGAACACCTTGCATTGAACAATCGAAAATCAAATAAGTTTGTCATTTGCACATATGTATCTCTCTTCCTTCATTAAGCTTTATAATTGCTGTATCCCTTATATTGAGCTTAAATCATTTCACTATAAGTGCAAGTCTCTAAAAGCATACATTTAGTCTCATATTTCATATTTCATATATATATATTTATATATATATATATATATATATATAAAGTGGTGAACTAAAAGCGAACTTTTAGGAAAGGTAAAACCTATTGTGAAAAGTATACAGCTCAATATCCAGGAGAGAGCAGATAGATATGTAGAAGGATGAAAAGGAATTAGAAAAGCAAAAGTCAAATCTTTTTTCAATTCAGTTGCTCATAGCAAGGTATATTCCGCAAACAGGCAATTTATTCAAGTTACATTTTTCCTTAAGCCAGGCTTTTCAAAGATCAAAATCTTATCATCAGAGGAAGTCGCTGGGATAGATAAGTTGGCAAAGGCCAAAATTCTAAATTTGAGAAAGTAAAATAAAAATTGTAGGGAAAGAAACACAAGGCAAAACACTGCCCGAGTGCAAGCAAATGTCCGATTGCAAAAAAGTCCGGTATCAAAAAGTCCAGCGGAGAAAGTGAAATGTAGATAGGTAGGTCGTTAAAAGGCACGAGAAGTGACAAGAGATGATTCAAAGTTAAATTCCAAAAAAACACATCTTCAGGTGCGGCGAGGATAGGTAGAATCCAGAGGGTAAAAGGTCCAATAAAAGGTACGTTCGTAGATGCAACAAGGCTCAGTAAAACGTGAGGTGGAAAATATTCGCCATTTAAAAGACTTCCTGGGCTAAAATTCATGGAATAGGTTTAAATTGGCAAAAATACAGCCAATTAATATTTAAAGGCAAGCCCGTAGAAAAACAAGACTAGTCTGAAGAATGGCAAAAACTCATATGAGTTTTTGCCATTCTTCATACACACACACACACACACACACACATATATATATATATATATATATATATATATATATATATATATATATATATATATATATATATATATATTTGAAATGTGTGTATTTGGGCAGGCTTCTTTCATTTAAGTAAACATTGTTAAACATAACACAATTCATTTGCTAAGTTATACCGTTTTTAATTTCTTTCAATTTTTCGAACAATCATTTTTGTCTCAAAAGCAAAATACAATTAATGAAAGTGCCGAAATACTACTAGCACTTACAATTCTTCGTCGAATGATATTCACGTAATAAAGACAAACATTAACAAAAAGATGGAGAAACAAGAGAATTTAAAAACAGCCGAGACGCCGTATGACGTATGAAACGAATAACAACATTTTAACCGTAATACAATTCATCCTGTGACGGTAATTCTGGCATACCGGAATTTAAATTTTAAACGTTTTCTGGAACTACACAGTTTATTTTAACGACTTCACATATAGAGTCAATGTAAGCAAAATTGATTTATATACCAAAAGCAAATATTTTATTTTTCTTGCAAAACATTTTCAAAACAGATACATTTTAGTGTAAATTATTTTACAAATCGTTACCCTTAAGTAAATAAACCAACATTATTATGTCAATATTGGCACTGTCCACTTCAAGCTCGTCAAAAAGTACAGAAAATGTTCTTAATTTGAACAATTATAAAATGTAGTGTGATATGATAGGTAAACGTTCAAAAGGAACTTTGAACTCACGTTCGACGTTCGGAAGTCCGCCTTCTTGAAAACACACGTACACACACACACACACACACACACACACACACACACACATATATATATATATATATGTGTGTGTGTGTGTATGTGTACGTGCTGATGTTTTCTATTTCATATTCTGCTAATTTATTAATGTCAGCATTTGTTTTTTTTTCTAATGTTTGTCTTGATATGCCAGCAAATGAATCTTTCAACATGTCAGTAGATGTCTGTAAATTTGAATGAAACGGTCTCCGTGCAGTTAGTCTAAAAGCAAGTTATTCCCTGGGGCCATACGCCAGCAAATGGATGCAGACAACACAAAGATTTCATATAAAAGCCAAAATAGACACATTTAAGTTTTTGACTAAACATGTGTTTCTCTTGACAATGCTTCAGTGCTTTAAATATAGACCCAATAAAGATATGACCAACTCGATAATTCAATGCCGGAAGAATGTTAAACATCTTTATATCCTCGCCGAAAGCCCCTCTCCTCCCGGCTTACAAAGTACGTCAACAAATTATAAAGAAAAGAATAAACAGAAACTAAAAGCTCATAGAAATGGTAAATTACGAAACAATAATAAAATTAGATAAAAAAAAGACAAAGAGATTTTCTCTTCGTAATTCTCTATTGAATTTGTCGCTTCCTTTTCAACATTAGACACGCAATCCAGACATGTAGAAATATGTTTGGGCGCGTTTAAAAGCGAAAATAGAACCACTTTAATTAACTGATTCTTCTGCATTTTGCCAATGGTTTATTATCTAATATATAAAACTATCTTGTTGGATTTTTTGAGTTTGCCATCGATAGCCTATGTTTAAAAATATGTATCTTTCATTCGGAATAGAAACTTTTCTTTTTCCCGCTCATATTATTTTGCAATAAACGTGTATTTTGCTTTATTTTCTTTAAGAAAATAATTTCCTCGGCCCGTAACCATTTTAAACTAATCACTTTTACACAATCATCTAATTACGTCGTTTATAGAAAAAACAATTATATCTGTTTTACATACATATTATCTTATTTCTTTCTTGTAATTACTTACATATATACATAGATAGAATAATTTTATGTGCTGTCTTAATGAAATACATTTAGCGACTTTCATATTTAATGAATATTCACTTACGTTTATGCTACGTCTAATGAAATTTCAAGCAAAGCGCAAACCCAATGCACATACAATCATCCGTACATAATACATAGGCTTTGTTTACATCAGCCAACAACATTTATATAATTCTTGAAGTTCCAATCAATATAGAAATTGGGTAATATTACTCTTCCCTTGATAAGCAAGAAAATCCTTATAATAGAAGTAATTGACCTTATGTAGATTTCTTATCCGATATGAGTTCGCTTATCGAGTTGGTAGCAACACAGCTTTTTAGAATTGGTGAAATAGTTACTATTACGAATACGTTGTCATCCGACTAAACGTCTCACTAGTAATGTATGTCTCCAAACAGAAGGAAATATTGCATATGTTTGTGTCACTTTCTTTACAAAGAATTAAAAAAAATAATAATTAAAACTATTGACGAAAATTTAACGAAGAACACATCAAAAAGCAATTTTTAAAAAAAGGAATCATGGATTTTTTATTTAGGAAGATTAGTGTAAACTTTTGAATGATATTTTGGCACGTAGAAAAATTCATAGTGTTTAGTACAATAATTATTCTCAAATTTATTCGCTGCATTTCAGGTTGGGATCAAAGTGAAGTATTATTTTTTTCCCTCTATTCTTTACGTGAGAAAATAACTCATATCAAAATATGTTCAATATAGTAGCTATTATTGGTGATATATCCTCGCCACACAGAACGTATTTATTATGTCACATTGACTATAAACAAGTAAAAACGAGCAAATGAATATCATGCGATATTTAAAAACAACAAATACAAAATACATATGTCAAGAATGGGTTCTCTCACATTCATTTTAGGGAGATACGTGTAAACATTTGATTTATATCTTAGCGCGTAGTAACTTCAAATTGTTACATAAAGTCATTCTTCTGCTTTTCTCAATCTTTTGGCCTGAAAATAAAGTGTAGTATATGTTCCTTCTTGGTTAGTGGAGAAAGCACAACTTTTCTAATTAATCTTTTCAGTTTATTAAAAAACAAATCAACCATTTTAATGAAGAATTTCGTGAAATAAAACACATATTTAGAAACGATAATTAATTTACAACATTAATTTAACTGCTAATATTAAATCCGCTATAATGCATTTCAATTTCTTAGAAAACCAGTCAGCCATGTTATTAAATTACTTCCTGAAATTAAAATCCAACTTACAACAAATAATTTTCTTAAAAATTTGATTTACTTATTTAATTATATCAACTAAGATGATTTTCTGTTTTTTAGAAAACAAGTCAGCCATTGGAATTTATTACTTCGTAAATTTCTGGGCTTTTAAAATTACTTTTCTATACTTTTTGTGTTATTAAAAGGACATTAACTTAACTACTGTGTTACGCCGGGCTAGTTATGGATAAAATAAAGCTTTATTTGCCCTTATATGTATAAGGAAACCTAAGTGATCGATTTATTGAGAGATTCAAATTCCAAATTAATAGCGTAAATATTTATTTATTCAATACATAAAATCAGTACACATCAGTACCGTCGGTTTCGAGTTTAGAAGGGGTCTTACCTTCTAAACTTTCATCAGCTTTTGTCGATACTGTTGCAAAAATCAAGATGGCGGCCCTGTCTGTCTTGAGAAAACGTTATTTGTTTTTATCTTAAAATTATTGTTATTTTTCTATATTCCACCTACTTAGTATATTCAAGTGACATATGTGAGTATAAAAATAAAAATGAAAAATGAAAATAATAATAAAAAACTCCTTTGAAAATTATTTTAAGTCAGTTAGTCAGAGGTCGAAGGAAAAGCTTTTGTAACCTTTATACAGAAAACTTCATAAACATTAACCCAGCCAAAAGGGAAATAACAACATCAAGGAAGTTAATAGTCAGAAACATAGTAAAAAAAAATACAATTAACACGCACCTAAGCCTGTGGGGTAACACAAACTCAGTACTAAACTGGTTTCACGAAATATCTGACAAAAATAGATGTATGTTCACACAATTAGACATAGTGGACTAGATAAGGCCTAAACATTCGCACTATTACATACAAGCATTAGATATCTTGAGAGAGAGTCGAATATGAAAGCAAAACAAACCGCGATATACATCGAGGGAAGGGCTTGGGATAAAAAATCAAACCCAGAGGACCCATTTGACGTGACAATGGGGAACGACAGTGCAGATATCTGCGACTTAGTTGGCCTATTACTGCTGAAGACACATCGAAAGAAAACTCCCAGATAATTTCCTCTGTCTCTACAGAGATGACGTACTGTGCTTGTCAGGCGATTGCTACGGGAATACCTTAGATTTAGAAAAAAACTAACTAAATTTCTTTCAATATCCGGATTCAAAATCCCCATCAATACAAATCTAGACCATGTAGACTTCATGGACAACAACACATATAAACCTTTCCACAAATCCAACGGAATCTTAAAATACATAAACAAGAGATCCTGCTAAACCCCACCGTCTTTAAAAACTTGATCAACAACATCAGTCAAAGGATCTCAGACTTTTCACCCAGTCCCGAAATCTTCAAACAGGCAGCGCCTTATTATAACATAACACTCCCCGACAGCGGTTTTAGGGGGGAGTACTCGTACAAACCAACTCAAACTCCGAAATAGGAATTTAGTTCTTCCTTTTTCCTTCAACACTTAGATAAGAGTAGTAGGGTACTTTTATCTAAACTTACTAGATACACATTTACCTCGAACACAAATTACACTAATTATCTAACAGAAATGCGAAACAGAGCAGTTACTCTAGCACTCCTCTCTGTGAAAAATATCATCTCTGCTGAAGAAAAGACAAAAGAAGATGCAAAATACTCATGCAGGTACAAAAATAGCTGCCCCTTAGACGAAAACTGAAAAATAGAATCCTTGGTATACGAGGCGACAACCACAAGTCAACCCAGCGGCAGAGCTGTATCATACATGTAAATAGGCATGCCACAGGGAGGGTTTAAGCAGATATACTCCTTTAAATATAAAGATAAGGCCAACAGAGCACTATCAACCCAGGTATGGTAGTTAAAAGATAAGGGGACACCTTTCAGCATCAAATGGAAATAGATAGAGAGACGACCATCATACTCCTCAGTCGCAAACAGGTGCTCATTATGCGACGCAGAATAGTATAACATCATAGGGGCAATTATTGACCCAAATAGAAACTGTCTGAATGTAAGAGACGATATTTTCATGGGATGAGTCCATGGTGGACACGCCCCCTAATTAATTGGACTGTCCGGCACACAAAATGAAATATTTGTTGAAGAAACCAATGAGCACCTTTGTAATTTCACCGCATATTCAAGATTCTATATAACATTAAAAAACGATGATTTACACACACTTTATGGCATTATATCACTCATAAATCCGGTGGATATGACCTAGAATCACCACCACACACTAAAGCCTCCAATAACTTCCCCTTAACACACTGGCTAGAATTTTGAATAAATACCACATACTGATACACCTACGGTGATCTTCCTTCCTGCCGCAGACTCGTGAGCTTGATAATCTTAAAACAACTTCTACAGCATTATTTATCGCACGCAGAGGTATGCAGACTTATTATTAAAATGGCCAGTATATAAAAAATTATTAATCTCATATATTTAGGGGTTAATGTTGCCACATACTATATTATTATCGGCGTCGTTATTATTATTACCATAATTATTATCTTAAAGCGTTTGTTACTCCTTACATTATGAGCAATTTAAGATTCCATCTTGTCGTTACAAACTTAGATTTTATAAAAGGAAAGACCATATAAACATTATCTCATCATCACCATGAAAATAATTTAATTTATCACCAGAGTTACTTTTGAATTTCAATGTTTATAGCTTCCAGTAATTAACTTTCTCATTAATAAAAACAACTTATAATTAGCTATCTTAACATCCAGAATTTATATTTTAATATAATTTTTATTGATAAGATAGATGATTTTTAATTTATTTGTTTTTTCAATTTAACCAAAAATTTATCCAATTATTCAGATAATTCCTAATGATTAAATTACATTTCGTACATTAAAACACTTACTTAAATCCTAATTAAATATAAATGAATTTCTTAGACAATCGTTAGACACTTTCGTAATAAATTATTAATTCAAGCGTACAATGGTTCATGAAGAATTAGAAGAGAAACTTATGTAACAATCATTCGAGTAGACTCTCACTTTTAAACTGAATTTAGTGACTGAAAACTGATCGACACAGTTCGCTCCCTTAAACCATAAAGTTTGTTATATCCAGACAACCGTCCTCTGAGATCCGGTTATAGACTAACTGACTTAAAATAATTTTCAAAGGAGATTTTCATTTTTACTTTTATTTGTAGACTCACATAACTCACTTGAATAAACTAAGTAAGCGGAGTATAAAAAATAAAAAAATAAATTAATACAAAAACAAATAATATTTTCTCAAATCACACGGGTCGCCTTCAAAACTCGAAACAGGCGGTACTGATGCTGTACTGATTTTCTGTATCATATATATATATATATATATATATATATATATATATATATATATATATATATATATATATATATATATATATATATATGGGAAATGAAACAGGAAAAACCAAAAGATGTTTTTTATGTATTCATCAACGTTTCGTCTTTATTTGTAAGACTTCCTCAGGATGATAATTTTAAGAAAAATCTAACAGCGCTATACACTAATGTCCCAGCTAAAAATGCCTAAACTTACTCCACGCACATCTAAAGAAAATCAAAACAAACTTACCATTTCCCCCCAACACTTTAATAGAAATAATTAGACTCATCACTGACGTAACATATTTCCAATTCAACGACGAATTCAAGCGGTGTATTAGCCTGCCTCTTCTTAGAATTCTTAGAATCCGGCCCTTTTAAATTCAGACTACCCCCTAACATCGAATACTTCAGATACATTGATGATATTCTCATTTTCCTCCCCGTAGATATACACATCAATAACCTCAAAGACAAACTCAACACAATAGAACCCTCCATAAAATTCACACATGAGACTGAGATAGACAGCTCGATACCATTCATAGACGCTCTTATAATAAAGTCCAACAACAAACTAGCATTCAAAGTACACCGCAAAACACTCACAAACACGACTACATACACGTCAACTCTCACCACAATAGCAAAATAAAAACAGGTATGATTATAGGCGTCTACCTACGCGCTCTTAGAATCTGAAGTCTTCAATACATATATGAAGAAATAAAACACATCATTAATTCTTTAAAAACACTGCAATATCCCACACATTTTGTATTACATGCCAGGAAGAAAGCCTTTGAAATATTCTCCAAAAACAACACACAAAAACATCAAACACCAAACACCTCTCTCATAGACAGACCCCTTCTCTTACCAACGTATTCCAATAACAGATCCATATGCAACACACTTAACAAATTAGGCATTCCAACAGTACAAACAACATCACAAACCACAAAACAAACATTAAACACAGCAAGACATTCCCCCCCCCCCAAACACACATCCCATGCCGGTTTATATACTGTCCCATGCAACAACTGCCATCAAATTTACGTGAGGGAATGCAACGTGAATTGATAAAAAGATTGAGCGAACACAAAAGGGGCATAAAAAACAATAACTCTCTCAGTGCACTTTTCTCCTATGTATTAGAGCACGATCATGTTTTCAAATTTGAACCGACCAAAATCACTAAATACATTCATAACAAAGCTCGTCGAAGACTACTGGAAACTGCACTAATCACAGCCTCCAACACCATCAGACAACAAAATGGCTTCTACAATCTATCCCCCTTAATAAGCAAAATTATCCTGACCGAACAAAAACTAAACCTAGATCATGGCTAACCTTTCTTCTCTTCGCTCTCAATTGTACTTATATACAAGTCCCCGCATACACGCTCACATACAAACCCCTCCCTACATATATTTTCATTCACCACGAATCCAAACCACTTAACCACAAATAATAGCCTTACCATTGAACACAATCTAGACACCCTCACAAATATTTAGATATTTAAACCCCTTTTGCCCTCAATTTAATTTCAAACCATCAACACTGCCTGCACAAAACTACATTTCACCTATTTCTCGCCAAAATTAATATCACTTTTCTCCTCTTTCTTTTTCTTTTTCCTTCCCCCTCATTGTAATATTCTCAGCACATTTCAACACTTTCCTTCTAACTTACTTATATTCACACATTCTTGAAATAGCCAGCTGGTCAATACTCCTACCCTCCAAAAATTTCACACATAACCACAACAAAATCTCCCCTCTCCCCTCTCACCCATCTCACCCTTTCGCCTACTTTTTTCACACTCTTACCCACCCACCCTGCCTACTTTCAAATAATCTTCATTTCTTCAAATCTTTTTCTAAAACTATGATACTACCTACACACCAAAGACACAGAGCTTCCCTCCTTCCCTCCTCTTTCCCCCTCCCCTCTCTCCCACCCTAAGACAAATCTACTAACACTCCCACCCCTCCCCCTTTTCACTTACTGCCATCCACATACATTTCAGTCTCTGCCAATGACTTCTCTTAGCCCGGACTTGGTCCCGCGCTCCCAGCAGTGGCTACTACTTCTTCTCATCAACCCATCATCCCAACGCAATATTTCTATGTACTTGCATGACATTTTTCTTAAAATTATCATCCTGACGAAACGTTGATGAATACATAATAAATATCTTTTGGTTTTTCCTTTTTCATTTCCCATTACGTCGGATTACTCTCATCATTCCTTTTTCATATATATATATATATATATATATATATATATATATATATATATATATATATATATATATATATACATTTCGAATGAAACTCAACGTATCAAAGTCAAACGCAACTTGATGATAATGGTTAATGTGATAGAGGGAGTGTCGGTTTAATGATGAAGAATATAAGAGGATTGAAAATGATTAATGGAATTAACAAAGGAAGGCTTATGGCAAAAATCTGCTGATATTGGATTTGAAGGCGGCCATGTTGTCGTCTTATATTTAAGTTTGAAGAAAGTTTACATAATATTTGAAACATATTCAAATCAATCATAAGTGTAAATATGCATCAAACTTTGGACACGTAATTACTACTGTTCCTGTTAAGTTGATACACTGAATTTAAAAACCTTAGCTCTCTCTACCATTTCTTGACAGATTTGAAGTTTCACATTGTAAGTTTTCGCCATTATGCTAATCAATTTCAGCCAAATTATCACATAACAAAAAAGTTATACTCATGAAAAAAGTATCGCCCAGTACTGGCTTGTCGATTTAGGACGATAATTTGCCTAGACATTCTGACGCCCACTTTGATGTAACAGATAAACACATCGTCACATTCTGAAAATTTGACATGTTGTTTCGATGCACAATATTTACAAATGCCGAAAGAAGCAGAACGAAATAAACTATGAACAAAATGGAACCACAAGGGGGGGGGGAGACATTGAGAAAAAGTCATTGCATTTTGTGAGTGGCGTGCAATGCACGTACACACACGCGCCCACACATGTACGTGTTGTGATTACATGAATTGAATACATTTATTTTACATTTTATTTGCTATTTATGAACACAAAATGCAATCGCGTTATATAATACATATGTTTTAAAATACTAATTTAAAAAATAATAGAATTACGAAATTAAACCAATCAGAATGCATCTAATATTCGTAAACAAGTCAACCCATTTTTATTTTTAGTTAATAGTTGAAAAAAAGGAATGAATTACTTTGTTACTCTTAATAAACATTTAAACTCTGGAATACAAAGTCATTTCTTGTTTTTAAATTTTGAGCAAACACTTATGTATGAACTTATTGAAAGTTTTGGCAGCTATTTTAAATTGGCGGTGATTTTATAAATAAAAATTAAAACAACATTACCTTAACCAAATTAATTATTGTTTTATAACTGTGTTATTTAAATAAATAATTAATGACCAAACAATGTAATGATAATTTAATTAAACTTTAAAAATTCTAGTTAGCAATATTTGTTATTTAATAATACAATACAAAACAGTAAGTTATCTACATCTAAATATTTGTTATTCTGTTGCAAAATGTTTAAGAAAATTTAAATATTTACTAGTAACATTTTGTAAAATGATGCTACTACTACTACTGCTACTATAACTACGATGACTAGTAATAATAATAAAAATAGTTGCTATTTTCCAATTGTATTTCTTGTGTTTGTCTGCTAATAAAATCCCGTTAATATATGAAAACACTTCGACATGTTGAGCCCATTTATGCACACGTATACGCATACGGAAACAACCGAAATAAACACGTGTACCCAATTTCTCCTTACAAACAAAGAACGTGATTTAATTTTTAGACTGTTTGAATTGCTTCCTTCATATAAAATAACTCATAAAGCAGGTTCATGTATGTAGCGCCTTTATTATATAACAGAACTCATATTAAGGCTTCCCTGTCATATCAAATAATCCATATGGTCCTTTTGTGTCCTTGAACCAAAATCATGTAGAGCCCCTGTTATATGAAAAGACTCATAAGCATTTTCATTTATATAGCACACTTATTATATAAAAGAAACTGTTAATGCGTCTCTGTCATATAAAAGAACCCATATAGTTCATTTGTGCAACTGGACCAAAATCATGTTCATTTATGTAGCACCCCTCTCATATAAAACAACTTACAAAGCATGCTCATTTATGTAGCTACACTGTTATATTAAATAAGTCATATTAATGCGTCCCTTCGTATAAAAAATAACATACGGTTAAATTGTGCACCTGGACAAAAATCATGTTCATTTGTATAGCTTCCCTGTCATACGAAAGCACTCATCAAGCATGCAGATTAATAAAGCGCCTTTTCATATAAAAAAATACATATTAATGCGTCTCTGTCGTATCAAAGCACCCATATTGTTCATTTGTGCACCTGGACCAAAATTATGTACATTTATATAGCGCCCTTGTCATATGAAATAACTCATGAAAATGGTCAATTATGTAGCGCGCTTATTATATAAAAGAACCCGTATTTGTGCGTCCTTGTGATATCAAATAACTTATGTAGTTCATTTGTGCCATTGGGCCCAAATCATGTTCATTTATGTATCGCCTCTGTAATATAAAAGAATTCATAAAGCAAGTTAATGTATGTAGCGCCTTTATTATATAAAAGATCATATTAAGGATTCCCTGTCATATCAAATAACCCATATGGTTCATTTGTACAACTGAACCAACTCATGTTCATCTGTCTATGAAACAACCTATAAAGCATGATCATTTATGTAGCGCCACGATTATATAAAATAACTTATCTTAATGCGACTCTGTCGTATTTAAGAACACAGATAGTTCGATTGTGCTTCTAGACCAAAACCATGTAGATTCCCGGTCATATAAAAGTACTAAAACGCATGATGATTTATATAGCGCTCTTTTTATAAATAAATAAATCATATTAATGCGCCCCTGGCGTATCAAAGAACCTATGGGTCATTTTTACCATTGGACCAAAATCATGTTCATTTATGTTGCGCCCTTGTAATATAAAACAACTCATAAAGCATGTTCATTTATGTAGCGCGTCTATTATGTAAAAGAACTCATATAGCTTCCCTGTTGTATGAAAGAACCCATATGGTTCATTTGTGCCCTTGAGCCGAAATCATGTTGATGTATATAGTTACCCTGTCATATAAAATAATTTATGAAGCATGTTCATTTATATACCGACCCTATTTTATATAAATAATTCATATTAATGCGTCTCTGTCGTATCATATCACCCATATGGCGCAATTGTCCCTCTGGACGAAAATTATGCTCATTTATGTAGCGCCCTGGTTATATGAAATACCACAAAAAGCATATTAATACGTCCCTGTCGTATCTAAGATCCCATATAGTTCAACTGTGCCTATAAACCAACATCTGTGTATTGTGTAGCTCCCCTGTCATATTAAAGCACTCATAAAGTATGCTGATTTGTGTAGCGCCTATTTTATAGAAAATAACTTATATTATGACGTCTCTATCGTATCAAAGACCAAATATTGTTCCTTTGTGAACCGGGAACAAAATCATGTTAATTTATGTTGCGTCCTTGTCATATAGAATCACTCATAAAGAATGTTCATTTATGTAACGCACCTATAATAAAAAAGAACTTTTATAAATGCGTCCCTGTCGTATCAAAGAACATATATGGTTCATTTGTGAACCTGGACCAAAATCACGTTCATTAATGCAGCGTCTTTACCATATGTAAAAACTCATGAAACATGTTGATATATGTTACGCTCTTATATAAACTAACTCATATTATTGCGTCTCTGTTGTATATAAGTTCATTTATGCCCCTGGACCCAAATCATGTGCATTTATATTGCGATACGGTCATATGTAAGAATTCATAGACCATGTTCATTTATGTAGCGCCATTATTATATGCAATAACTCATATTAATGCGCCCCTGTCGTATCAAAGAACCCATATGGTTCAATTGTGCTCGTAGACCAAAATAACGTTCAGTCATATAGTGGCTCTGCCATATTAAAGAACTTATAAACCATTTTGTAGGGCCACTATCATATCAAGAAAATAATATTAATAAGTCACTGTCGTATCAAATGACTCATATGGTTCATTTGTGCGCCTGGACCAACATCATGTATATTTATGCCCCTGTCATATGAAATAATTTATGAAGCAAGTTCATTTATATACCGAACCTATTTTATATAAGAATTCATATTAATGCGTCCTTGTTGTATACAAAGAACCCATATGGTTTAATTGTCGCTCTGGACGAAAATTATGCTCATTTATGTAGCGCCCCTGTAATATGAAAGAACACATAAAGCATGTTCATTTATGTAGCGCCACTTTTATATCAAGGAAGTTATATTAATGCGTCTTTGTCGTATCTAAGAACTCATATGGTTTATTTGTGCGCATGGACAAAAATTATGTTCACTTATGTAGCGTCCCTTTCATATGAAATAACTTATAAAGCATGTTCATTTATATGCCGCCCCATATTATATAAAATAACTCATATTAATGCGTCCATGTCGTATCAAATAACACATATTGTTTATTTGTGCTCTGGACTAAAATCATGTTCATTTATGTAGCTCTCCTGTTATATTGAAAAACTCATAAAACACGTTAATATATGTAGCGCTCCTTTTATATTAAATAACTAATATTACTGCGTCCATGTCCTATCAAAGAACCGATATGGTTCATCAGTGTAACTGAACTAAAATTATGGTCATTTAGCGCCCCTGTCATATAAGTAACACTCATATAGCATGTTCATTTATGTAGCAATCATATTATATAAAACAACTTATTTTATGCGTCGCTGTCTTATCAATATGGTTCAATACCCATATGGTTTATTTCTGTTATCTGAGCAAAAATCATGTTACATTATGTAGCACCCCTGTCACATGAAAAAAACTCTTAAAGCATGTTCATTTATGTAGCGCCACTATTATATTAAAGTAAGTCATAATTATGCGTCTCTGTCGTATTAGAAACACATATGGTTCATTTGTCTGGCTTGACTAAAATCATGTTTATTTATGTAGCGCCGCTGTCATATAGAAGGACTCATGAAGCATGTTAAATTCATGTATCACCGTTATTATATAATATAACTACTATTAATGCGTCCCTGTTGTATTAAAGAACCTATATGATTCATTTGTGCTCCTGGGTCAAAGTCATGTTCATTTATGCATCGCCATTATCAGATGACAAAACTCATGAAACATGTTATATAAAAGAACTCATATTAATGCGTCCCTGTCGCACTTAATAACCCATAACGTTTATTTGTGCGTATGGACCAAAATTATGTCGATTTTTGTAATAATTTTGTTATATGAAAGAACTGATAAAGTATGGTCATCGAGTAGCGCCTCTATTATATAAATAACTTATATTAATGCGTCCGTGTTATATAAAAGAACTCATATAGATTGTATGGTACCTTGAACTAAAATCAAGCATGTTTATCTACGTAGCACCATTATTATATAACAGCACTTATATTAATACGAACCAGTTTTATCAAAGAACCGATATGGTTATTTGTGCCATGGACCAACATTATAATTCATTTATTTAGCGCTTATGTCATATGTAAGAATTCATCAAGCATCGTCATTAATGTAGACCAGTTATAATATAAAAGAACTCATATTAAGGCGTCCCTGTGATATAAAAAATATAGTTGATTTGTGCTCCTGGACCCAAATCATGTCCTATTTGTGTAGTGCCTCTGTCATGTGAAAGAAATTATCAAGCATGTTTATTTATGTAGCGCTCTTATCATATAAAGGAACTGATATTAATGCTTCATTCTCATATAAAAAAACACATATGATTCATTTGTGCCCCTGAACCAAAACATTGTTCATTATGTAGCGCCCCTGTAATATGAAAGAACTCATCAATCATGTTCATTTATGTAGAGCCCATATTATGTAAAATAACTCATATCTTTGCGCCCCTGTCGTATCAAAGAATACGTATCGTTCATTTGTGCCCCTGGGCTGAAATTATATTAATTTATATAGCTCTCCTGACATATGAAAAAACTCATAAAGCATGTTAATTTATGTTGCGCCATTATTATATAAAATAACTCATATTAAAGCGTCGCTGTGGTATCAAAATACCCATATGCTTCATTTGTGCCCCTGGACCAAAATAATGTTTATTTACGTAGCGCCCTTATAATATGAAAGAACGCATAAAGCATGGTTATTTGAGTAGCGCCCATAATATATAAAATATCTCATATTAATGTGTCACCATATAGGTTCTTTTATACGAATAAAATAACCTATATGGTTTATTTGCGGTTTTGGACAAAAATCATGTTAATTTATGTAGCGTCTCTGTCATATGAAAGAAGTAATAAAGCATGCTTATTTATGTAGCGCACCTTATGATATAAAAGAAGTCATATTAATGCGTCCATGTCGTATCAATAACCCATATGGCCTCTTCGTGCTCCTGAACCAAAATTGAATCATCCATCTAGCGTAATTAAGCATATCCCAATATCAATTTGTCACAAGATTAGTAATGATTTATACAAAGAGAAATGTTTTAATAGCAATAGCAATACATACACCATCGGCTTAAGAAATATCGGTTATACCAACACCAACATTTAATACCAAGCATGGAAAGAATAATAACATTAGAAAGATAAATAGAAATCGAAAACTTATTTGGTATACGCCCCTCATTTAATCTACTCGTTTAATAAAAAGTGGACCTTTGTTCTTTAGTATTTTAAATCTATATATCTTAATAAATAAGCCACTCAATAAAATATTCAATAAAAAAAAACACGATTAAACTTAGTTATAGTTGTGTACATAACTTTGAATAATAATTAAGAGTCATAATAGACATATATTAAAAAGTGATGATAACAATAGAATTAACAACTTATAAAATAATAATAACAATAATGAATGCAGTTGTAGGGATAAAAATAAATGCTCTCTACATGAAAAGTGTTAAACTAAAAATATAGTGTATTTAGGTACTGTATTCCCAGAAAACAATCCTAACCCCCCAAAATTACATAATGGTACAAGTACTGACTTTAAGGTCAGATGAATTATCATTTAATACCCCAGATTATTATAAAATATGTACCTCTTATCCAAGTACATAATATGCCTACAAGAAGAGAATGTAGTTCCTGTAGTAAAATTGAGCATTTAGAAAATGTCTTCGACACGCACACAGCACAACACCACTTGTTTACTTTGTCTTCGTTCGTGAAAAGTTGGCCATGGTTATGTTCTCTGATAAAAATTGTTTACTAAATCAACGAGATGAGATAAGTTTTAACTGTAGCACTTCAAACAGTTAACTCTGGAAAGGGTTGTAAAACATCTAGAGAATTTAACATCAATAACTTGACAATATAACACAGAAACTAATGTATCCCTGGATAAGTATAATTTGTTGTAAGGTTATAGAATTTCAGTAAACTAATAAAATTGGAAGATTTTGTAAAAATATATAATACAACTAAGATTATTTGTAGAGCCTCCAATATTTTAATACGGGTAAATTTAAAGAATAATAAGTTATAATATTACAGGTTTAAATCAAGACCAGTGTTGTCGTTTTTGATGTTGTTGCACTAATAGTAATAATAGTAGTAATAATGAAGTAGCAGTCGTGATAATAGTAGTAGTAGTAATAATAATAATAAACGCATGATAATAGTAATAATAAGAATATAAATAATAATAGTAGTTATAATAATAATAGTAGTGACATTTATTATAATAGTAGTAATGATAATAGTAGTGAAAGGATTAATAATAGTAATAATAATAGTAATAATAATATTAATAATGGTAATAATAACAAAAGTTATAATAATAATGATAGTAATAGTGATTATAATAATAGCAGTAATAGTAATAAACGTTGAAATAATAATAATAGTTATAGAAATACTAGTAATAATGATATTAATAGTAGTTGTAGCAATAATTAAAATAATGATAATAGCAATAATACGGATAATAATAAAAATAGTAGTAGTAACATTAATAATAATAATAATCATAGTAATAGTAATAATAATAATAATAAGAATGGTAACGGTAATAGTAATAAGAAGAAATTATCTATTATGTATCTGTCTGTCTGTCCGTCTGTCAGTCTGAAACCGAAACTCCATCAGAGTAATAGTACTATTTACTTAGTCTGCCAGCTTCTATATATAGTACTACAAAAACCGCCGTAAACATATAAATAAAGTAGAAAGAAATAATAGCATTAATACGGATAATAATAAAAAAATAGTAGTAGTAACATTAATAATAATAATAATAATAATAATAATAATGATAATAATAATAATAATAATAATAATAAGAAGAAGAAGAATGGTTACGGTAATAATAATAAGAAATGATAATAGTAATAATAGTGTAACGATACCGATTAACACGCTCGTTACTAAAAGTCTTTACACTTTTCCCGAAAGTTGAAAGTTCTTCGAAACGTTACTTCCTAGTTTTACACCAGTTTTTACTGTGAGCATTTAAACTGCCTTTCTGTCATACAATATTCGTCTCTCGAGTATACCGTTCTTTTCTCTCTGCCGCGTGAGCCGATGTAGTGGAGTGTATCTTTTGATCGGGGATTCATGTGTGGGTGTGACTGATGCGCGTGTGTGTCTCTTTCAATGCAGCTCATAGAAAATACGATGCCCCAAACTTCATTCAAACATGTTATACTTGTCCTAACGGTGGGTGCGTGTGTACGTGAAGCTTTGATCATACGTGTGTATGTGTTGTGTTTCTTTGTTTTTATATGTGCGTGTGTGCCGTGCATTTTTAAAAACTCAATTCTATTTCTCTCATTTCTCCTTTCTACAAACATATCGAGTGTCCACTTCAAATTCAATTCAACAAAATTTACATTTTATTCTTCGATATATCGCCGCATTTCAATTCCAGAGTCAAGACAGAGTTCGAGAGGGTTCTGAAGTTTTATTTGTCGTTTCTTTGGATAACGTCTGAGAGAGAGAGAGAGAGAGAGAGAGAGAGAGAGAGAGGGAGAGAGAGAGAGAGAGAGAGAGAAAGAGTTGCCGCTTTCCAGCCTGGTTGTTTCTCAAGTTTAAACGATTACATAATCTCTACTTGACGACGAGTGGGTATAGCTTATTTACGTCCAACCGGACTTAACTCAACGTTTCAAATCATATTTAGACATGCCCACTTGTTACGACATCCCATGGCAGACTCAACTAATTTAGGTAACATACATATTCTCTTGTCTGGTTCGCTTACTATTCCAAGATCGGCTAGTAAAACATATCTTTCTCACAGTTACAAGTGTGACGTCATAGTCTCTTTGTCTCGTCAACCAATTATGTAACCGTAATTTTACTCGTTTTTTGCTGAACGTTTGCTGACCCTAGATATTTCATCTCGGTCGAATCCTGTCTATATGTTATTAAATTGAGAATGAATCATTCACCAAGATCTCATTCCATCTGAAACTGCACTAAATTTATCAATTTAACCCAGGTCACGATCCATACATGCTAACGTATGCTTTTTCAGAAATATAGGGCCCCTCAGCATCTCACACACCTTCCTCCCTTATCAGAAAAAAACACTTTTAGGATTTTTATTCTCCAAAAGCCCCTTCCTGGGACTGGTCAAAATTTGGAACTAAACACAACTGAGCCTCAGTCCTCTTAATGTAGACGGAATTTCCTTCGGCATAACATTACACTAATCGTGGGATGTAAGAAAAGTAATCATAAGATCGATATGTCATAATCGATAATCGGGCGACCTTCGCCCACGTATTACTGCGCTATTTTCAGAGCAGCCTATGCTCCTCGAAGATAACTTACACCATAATACGCCCAGTGTTCCTTCGCCTCACAGCTGATTGACCACTCTACCCCGGATTGTCTGTATGTTGTCTTTAGTCACCCATCTCACACTCATACTATTCCTCTCAATCATCGGTATACGACCGATTTCCAAATAATCTAACTCACGCGTATTACCGCAATATAGGGGAACAAAAACAGAACTCCCTCCTTTTAACACGTCATATTACATAGGGAGGGCCTGTGGACAAGTGGTTATAGCACTTGTCTTTCGGCTGGACGACCCGGGTTCAATCCCACTCACGGCATGCGAATTTTCGGGTCTGTCCACCCAGCAGTAAATGGGTACCTGACTAAAACTCAGGGAAGGTTCAAGGCAGCGGAAGGAGAGGGATGGGCTCCGCCTTCCATATGCTGTGCCCTAGACACGGTGATTCTTAACAAATCACTGCCGCTACGGCCATGGGCAATGTGCGATGTCGCCAATGACACTCGTACGCGTCCAGGCTATGCGGCCTTTACCTTTTTTTACCTTTTATTACATAGTCATACCACGAAATTCACATAAGGTACGGTTTCTATACCACCTGCTACATCTGGACCATACGTTTTGCATACTTTAGCACTCCCGGCCCGAATATCCGAGAAACATCACCTGTCTTTCTACCTCCCAACCCCTTAGCAGATCCCATCTCATGGTTCTAACTACACGGTACGGTATGTACTTTTACATCGACCTCCACTATGGTTCTATCTGTCCACGACGCACGCACCTGAGTGCCCATGCACAACAATTAACTCCAAACCCCAAACATCATTTCTATTCACACCCTTCCCGTGATTATATCGATGCGGTTAGGAGTGGAAAGTCATCTCTGCGCACAGGCCGCTCAACATCCAAATTCCAAAGATAGGACTACATTTCTACAACTTCAATTTTAACATTTTTACATCAGATTGTTCAATATAATTGCAAACTAAGCTGGGTTATAAAAAGACAACAGTCTTTAACATATTTTCTTACTCATGCGACAGGCTTGACATATCTTTCGAACATTCATTTATTTTTTTATTATAAAGCTGACTGATTCAACAATGTTTTTTACCCATTAAGAGGTCCTACTTTTCATCTCGGCTTAATCCTGTGTATATGTTATTAAATTGAGACTGTATTATTAAGCAAGACTTTATGTTATCCTAACCTGCACTAAATTTATGAATTTCACCCAGGTCACAATCCATACATTCTGACGTACGCTTTTTCAGAAATATAGGCCCCTCATGATCTAATAATAGTAGTAATACAAATAATAATAATAATAATAATATTATTATTATTATTATTATTATTATTATTATTATTATTATTATTATTATTATTATTATTATTATTATTATTATTATTATTATTATTATTATTATTATTATTATAATTATAATATTAATAATAATAATAATAATAATAATAATAATAATAATAATAATAATAATAATAATAATAATAATAATAATAATAATAATAATAATAATAATAATAATAATAATAATAATAATAATAATAATAATAATAATAATAATAATAATAATAATAATAATAATAATAATAATAATAATAATAATAATAATAATAATAATAATAATAATAATAATAATAATAATAATAATAATAATAATAATAATAATAATAATAATAATAATAATAATAATAATAATAATAATAATAATAATAATAATAATAATAATAATAATAATAATAATAATAATAATAATAATAATAATAATAATAATAATAATAATAATAATAATAATAATAATAATAATAATAATAATAATAATAATAATAATAATAATAATAATAATAATAATAATAATAATAATAATAATAATAAAAATAATAATAATAATAATAATAATAATAATAATAATAATAATAATAATAATAATAATAATAATAATAATAATAATAATAATAATAATAATAATAATAATAATAATAATAATAATAATAATAATAATAATAATAATAATAATAATAATAATAATAATAATAATAATAATAATAATAATAATAATAATAATAATAATAATAATAATAATAATAATAATAATAATAATAATAATAATAATAATAATAATAATAATAATAATAATAATAATAATAATAATAATAATAATAATAATAATAATAATAATAATAATAATAATAATAATAATAATAATAATAATAATAATAATAATAATAATAATAATAATAATAATAATAATAATAATAATAATAATAATAATAATAATAATAATAATAATAATAATAATAATAATAATAATAATAATAATAATAATAATAATAATAATAATAATAATAATAATAATAATAATAATAATAATAATAATAATAATAATAATAATAATAATAATAATAATAATAATAATAATAATAATAATAATAATAATAATAATAATAATAATAATAATAATAATAATAATAATAATAATAATAATAATAATAATAATAATAATAATAATAATAATAATAATAATAATAATAATAATAATAATAATAATAATAATAATAATAATAATAATAATAATAATAATAATAATAATAATAATAATAATAATAATAATAATAATAATAATAATAATAATAATAATAATAATAATAATAATAATAATAATAATAATAATAATAATAATAATAATAATAATAATAATAATAATAATAATAATAATAATAATAATAATAATAATAATAATAATAATAATAATAATAATAATAATAATAATAATAATAATAATAATAATAATAATAATAATAATAATAATAATAATAATAATAATAATAATAATAATAATAATAATAATAATAATAATAATAATAATAATAATAATAATAATAATAATAATAATAATAATAATAATAATAATAATAATAATAATAATAATAATAATAATAATAATAATAATAATAATAATAATAATAATAATAATAATAATAATAATAATAATAATAATAATAATAATAATAATAATAATAATAATAATAATAATAATAATAATAATAATAATAATAATAATAATAATAATAATAATAATAATAATAATAATAATAATAATAATAATAATAATAATAATAATAATAATAATAATAATAATAATAATAATAATAATAATAATAATAATAATAATAATAATAATAATAATAATAATAATAATAATAATAATAATAATAATAATAATAATAATAATAATAATAATAATAATAATAATAATAATAATAATAATAATAATAATAATAATAATAATAATAATAATAATAATAATAATAATAATAATAATAATAATAATAATAATAATAATAATAATAATAATAATAATAATAATAATAATAATAATAATAATAATAATAATAATAATAATAATAATAATAATAATAATAATAATAATAATAATAATAATAATAATAATAATAATAATAATAATAATAATAATAATAATAATAATAATAATAATAATAATAATAATAATAATAATAATAATAATAATAATAATAATAATAATAATAATAATAATAATAATAATAATAATAATAATAATAATAATAATAATAATAATAATAATAATAATAATAATAATAATAATAATAATAATAATAATAATAATAATAATAATAATAATAATAATAATAATAATAATAATAATAATAATAATAATAATAATAATAATAATAATAATAATAATAATAATGGGGATCCGGTCCGCATCCTGCGAATGTTGGCTCCTTTAATTTCAGGAACCAAACCACGGACAAAAAACAGGTAGGTAACCCATCAAATTCCAAATATGATAAGGACAAGAATTCAAGAATGAGAATAACAGACAAAAAAGCCATAGAAAGAAATGGACCACAAAAGAGAACAGACTGGTAATGGAATGCTACAACAAAAGCCGCTACCCCACAGAAAGAGGATATCGGAAACGAATGAAAGATCTATGGGACATTTCTATTGACTACCATACAACGGCACAAAGGATAGCAGATCAAGCAAGACAGATACTCAAGAGAGGATGGTTCTCGGAGATGGAATTAACGGAAATTAAACAAAAGATAAATGGCGTGACAGATCAAAACACACCACTTGACGAAAACTCACAGGAAGAAGACGGGAAAAACATAAACACAGAAACTGAAGAAGGCGAAGACGACGAAACTATAGAACTATCTGAAGAAGAAGCAAGAGAAGTTGAAAACATCAAACGATTAATTTCCGAGAACAAAACAAAACTTCCATCCCTAAGGAACGAAGACTGGAAGAAGTTAAAAGTTGAAACAGAGAAAGTAAACAGAGTACTCACGTACATCCCAACAGACACTATCACAGATCTAAACAACTTGATATATGCGGGGGCAAAATCAATAAGTATGAAACTAAAAAGGGAAAAGAAGACTGATCAAAAGAATGCACCGACGAAATCTGAGTGGTAGATCAGACTGGAAACCCAGATCACCAAACTTCAAAAGGAAGCTAAAACCGTGAATAGGATGAAAGAGAACAGTAAACGATGGAAATCAGAAATCTGAATCGCAAGGAAAGACTAAATAAGAAACACGAAGAACTAAAACCAAATATAGCAGCAAAAGAAGGATGATTGAGACGATACAGATACAAATCGGAACAGTACAAACAGAACAGGACCTTTGAAAACAATGAAAGCCTATTTTACAAAAACGTAAACGAAGAAACAACAGCAGAACAACCGGACCCGACACAAACAAAACATTTCTGGAAAAATGCTGAAGATCATAACAAAAATGCTAAATGGCTGAAAGACATGAAAGATGAACTTCTAGAAATTGAAGAAGGAACGGAAACAGAAATTAATGAAGAAACTATTAAGACAACACTAAAGAAAATGGCAAACTGGAAAGCACCAGGTTACAAAAAATTCACGACCCTACATGAAAGGCTAGCACAGAAACTGAGAGTATGTATCCATTAAACAGACGTACCAGAGTGGATGACCAAAGGAAGAACAACGCTCATACAAAAAGACGCCAAGAAGGGAACGACCCCAAGCAATTACAGACCAATAACCTGTTTACCGACAATGTGGAAAATCCTAACGGCACAACTTAGAGAGCAAATTTACCATTCCTTGAACAGTTGTGGACTACTTCCCGAGGAACAAAAAGGATGCCAGAAAGGGAAAAGAGGGACGCATGATCTGTTATACATAGATCAAAAGATCCTGAAAGAAGTTAAAAGCAAGAAAAAGAACATATCTATGGCATGGATTGACTACAAGAAAGCGTACGACAGAATCCCTCAAGCATGGATAATTGAATGTTTAAAAATGTACAATATTCTGAACCATTCATAAACTGGACTAAAGAAGAACTCAGGCACCTTGATCAGAGGACTAGAAAATTAATGACTATGCACAGTGCACTACATCCAAAAGACGATACAGATATACTCTACGTGAAGAAAAACGAAGGGGAAGAGGACTGGTAAGTATAGAAGACTGTGTGGACGACACTAAAACAGAGCTGGAGAAATACATAAACCAGAACACAGAAAGGCTGATCACCACAGCAAGAGATACCGTCCCAACGAACAACGCAGGAAGCATCGAAACGCGACACAAACAGACAAGAAAAGAAAAATGGGAAGAAAAACAACTACATGGACGCTTCATAAGACTCACAAGAGAAGAAACCAACGCAAATAGCTGGACATGGCTAAGAAAACGAAACTCGAACAGAGAAACGGAATCTTTACTGATAGCTGCACAGAACAATGCGATTAGGACAAACTACACTAAAGCTAAAATAGATAAAACCCACGAAAACAATAAATGCAGACTGTGTGGACAAAGAAGCGAAACAGTAAATCATATAATAAGCGAATATAGCCAACTTGTTCAAAAAGAATACAAGAACAGACATGATTGTGTTGGGAAAGTAATACACAAGGAACTGTGCAAACAATTGAATTTCGAATATGCAGACAAATGGTACAGACATAAACCAGAAAAAGTACTGGAAAACGAAAAACACAAAATCCTCTGGGATATGCATATACAAACAGATAAGCTCATACAAGCAAGGAGACCTGATGTTATTATAATAGATAAAAAGGAAAAATTTTGTAAAATCGTAGACTTCGCCGTTCCAGCAGACCACAGAGTGAAGATCAAAGACACGGAAAAACGAAGTAAATACACAGAACGAGACAGAGAACTGAAATGAATATGGAGCATGAAGAAAGTTAGTATGATACCAATAATCGTAGGAGCACTAGGAACAAAAAGCTGGAGAAAAGATTGGGAGAAATTGGAATCAAAGGGACTATCGAAACCATACAAAGGACGGCAATGATCAAAACAGCTGCAATCTTAAGGAAAATCCTCGAATGCGGAAACTAACACACACAAGCTACAAAGGCTAACCAGTCACAAGGAATTTACAACGGAGAAAACAAGACCACACGAAGAACACCACAACAAGAGCCAAGGAACAGAAACTGCAAGAAACAGCAGTTCATAATCCCCCCCCCCCCAATAAATTACACCGGCCTCAGCTATCACTACACAAAAATGAACCAAGAAACAGAAATTACAAGAAACACTATAAGCTCCTCCCTCTCCCCCACCCACCCCCCAAAAATTAAAAAGAATTAAAAAATGCTTTTTTTTTTTAAATAAGGGAAAAGAAAAGGAAGAAAAAAAAGAAATAAAAGGAATTGAAGGGAAGAAATTTAAAAATTAATTTTTTTTTTTTTTGTAAATTAATTTAAAGAAATATTATTTAATTCATTTATTTTTTTTAACTGGTGCCGGCCTAGGCTGACACCAGACAACATATTTGTAGAGGGTCGAGGAGGATGAGAAGACCGAGGAGAGACAGCACAAACCAGACCTCCACTGGAAAAGTGCAGAGAGTGCTGAGACCTTGGGGAGGCTTGTTGCCACCCAAATCCCAGAGAAGACCAATTGTCCTTACCGGCGAGAAATCAATGGTAAGAGACTGTTGCGATACCGCATCGTTATCGAAAAGAGGTGAAGAACACTGGAAGTCTGGGGAGACCTGTTGTCACTCAGACTCCAGGAAATACCACTGGGTGTTGTCGGTGAGCAATCACTGACGATGATCTGTGTGAGAACTCCTAGTGAGTACAAATAATAATAATAATAATAATAATAAAAATAAAAATAAAAATTGGGTAACCAATTTAACTTCAAGAGTTGCATTAGGTCAAGTGAAAATTAGGAGAAGGATTTTCCAAGGCGATAGTCTGTCCCCTTTGCTTTTTGCCATTAGTTCGATCCTAATGACACTTTTCTTACGTAATGTGAAGATGCAGGATATGGACTTAGGAAAGGACTTCCTAAAGTCAACTACTTACTATTTATGGATGACTTTAAGGTTTTTGGAAAGAATGAATCCAACTTGATACCCTAATAAAAACGGTTAAATCATTTAGTGACGACATACGAATGGAATTTGGCATCAGTAAATGTGCCAGACATGTTATAAAAAGGGATAAACTTTTCCATTCAGATAGCCTTAGACTCGCAGCATATTTGGATACCAAAACAGGAACAATGCTTGCAATTTATAGAGCTTTTGCAAAGAAAGGAGATGCAGATCGATTGTATCTACCTAGAAGGGAAGGTGATCGAGGTCTACTTAGTGTTGAAGATGTTGTGAATATAGAAGAAGGTTGTCTATGTAAATATGTTTCTGAAAGTAATGAGCTTCTTCTTCGTAAAGTGAAAAGAGAGGAAATACTAAGAACAGATAATTACAGCTGGAATTGGTTTATCAAGGGTGATCTAAAACGATCTACTGAGAGCACCTTAATGGCAGCCCAGGAACAAGCTACTAGTACTAACTTCATCAAACATTACATTGACAAAACTAGAGAATCACCGATATGCCGATTGTGTAATGAAAGAGAAGACATTTTAGCGCATATTGTATCTGAATGCCCAATGCTAGCACAACATCAGTATAAAAAATGGAGATACGACAAAGTCACTCAGGTACTACACTGGAATATATGCAAACATTATGAATTGGACCGCAATGATAAGTGGTATAAGCATAAGTCAGAAGTGGTACAGGAAAACGACAATGTCAAACTTCTTTGGGACATGCACATACAGACTGATAAGGTTCTTGAACATTGAAAACCTGACTTAATCTTACTAAATCAAAACAAGAGAACTTGCTTAATCATTGATATAGCCTGCCTCTTCGATATCAGCGTGCAGGAGAAAGAACACGAAAAAAATATTAAGATCTAAAATCAAAATTAGTTAGACTATGGAAATGTAAAGGTGATTACCGTTGTAATTGGAATGCTTGGAACCATAACGAAAAGCCACCATAAATGGCTTAAACAGATTGACGAGACAATTTATTTTCCAATTCTGCAAAAAACTTGCCCGTTAGAAACAGCGAAAGTTTCATGGTACAGCTTGAATTTCTAAAGTCAAGGAAATTGACTTGATGTTCAAAAAAGAAAACTACAACTAAAAACATCCAAAAGTTTAGACTACTATAAAATAATAATAATAATAATAATAATAATAATAATAATAATAATAATAATGATAATAATAATAATAATTATAATACTATGAATAATAAAAAATCCAATTTCCGTAATCACGCATTAGTAGTGTCCGCCGTCTTGCTAAAAAAAGAGTACTGAGTACCTGGCCTACAACCAGACGCTCCCATAACCCTTTCTATGTTCTCGTCTAACCTAGGAGGCAAGCCACATCTTTAAAAGTTAGTCTCTAGCCACTCCATATTTATTATCTTCCGCGTCATTGAAACACTTGATTCTACCCCTATTCTGCCACTCTCTATCCACCTCCTGTGAGGCCCTGATTACTGAACCATCCAAAAGCATTTCCAGGAACACTTCTTTATCGGGGTGAAGCAAATGTTTTGCAACATAAGACTTATATTCTGTCGCAACCTTCTTCAATACCGAATCGAACTTAGAAAGAAATGTAGGCCACTTTACAGTTTGCTTCTTAGATAAGGGAGTCTCCGAAGATGTCTCCATTTCTGAAGCAGAGAAACGACTATTACATTCTATTTTTTCGTCCGAAATCTCAGTTGTAGACGTAATTCCGCCCTTATTGTGGTCTCCGCTGAACGTAAGCCTAATCCTTTCATCAATAATTTCGTCTAAGTTTACCACATCTACACCCAGTAGGAACCTGACAGGGTAAGAAGACTAAAAAAGCGAACTTCCTACTGAGGCCATATTACTGTCGTTACTGGACTTCAATTCCTTTTCATAGAAATGACTGAATTTCTCGTCTGTTCGCACTCCTTGTCTTCAGAGGACGAAAAGGTCACATTAGACCTCTTTATTTCTTTATAGAAATAACTACTGAGTCTCTCATCCTTAAAAGCTTCTTCCACTTCATAAAAAAGTGCTGGTACTGGGCTTGCATTTTCATTCATATTCATGAGTTCTCAAAAAATTAAAATTCAACAAGCAAATGAACAAACGTCAATTCACCAAACAAAACGTAAAGGCGAAATATTCACTCACCCTATCCTTTTTTTCACGTGGTAATATTTCCGCAAGAAGGTCTGACAATTCAGAAAAGGACCAACCTATATATACGCCGAGAATAAAAGTGATATTAAAGGAGAGGTAGACGTGTATATAGGGAGAAAGGAATATAATTTGATTTTCGCGCCGTAATATGAAAAATTGTGGGGTTGACCTTCGGGGGGTGATATGCCCGACGAGCGAACATAGACGGATGAGTTTATGATCGTGAATGGGGGTGTGAGGTAGTTACAAACCTATATATTCAGGTTAGTGCGTTCTTGTACCCACTATAGTCCAGACGTTGGATGTTTGCTCCAGCAGAGAAATCCTACTCTGCACTATTACTTATTGTTACAAGACCTGTTGGGGTGGGTCGCTGATATAGTATTTCGTTTTGCAACCCCCGACTGCTGGCACCCCCTTCTGAGTATCGCCCCCATAAAATATTTTTTAACATATTGAAAAAGGAACAAGAAAATATTATTCCCTTTTTGCGGACCAACACCGAGCAGCTAATAGAGTATTTCAACTTCTGTGTCTACACTGTAGGGTTGGTATGGCCAATGGCGCTTAGCAAGAGATACTTAGCTGAGGTGCCGAGGCAATGAGTCTCAGTCGCATACATAGGGGGGAGGTTTTGACAGCGAGTCCTGTCATCAGGACGAGCAGATGCCAACTCCTAAATAGAGAAACTGAGGGAATTCCCCAGTTACCATATTCCTTTTCTGATTTTTCTTCTGTCGCGCAGACGGCTGCCCTTGAGGATGGTTCTTTCTCTTGTAGATATTTCACCTATTCCTGATATGTGACTTATTTTCCCATGAAGCAAGGCAGCACTCGAGCAACGTTATTCTCTTATAGAACGGTCTCCATATTCTGTCACCATGTATGGCAACAGGAACATTATTTTGAAGACGATAACCAGACACTTTTACATATTTTCAAGGGTGGAATGCAACCGTTACCCCTTTAAAGGGGCAATTAGTCTCGACCATATGCGCGGGAGGAAGATTTTGGAGAGCCAGTCATATTGCCGGAGCGGACGAGTGAAAGCATCTAAAGGAGAATCTCTGATGGAATTCTACTGTTACTTCTATGACTTTTATTCTGTCTAGCACACGACTGCCCTCCTGAGGATATTTCTTTCACTCCGAGACCTTCAACCTGTTCCGGCTATGGGAACTTATTTTTCTTGCGGAGTAAAACGGACATTGGAGTAGATCACTACACTGACAATTTAAAAACTTTGACTAATACTCGGTCAATTTTCTATTTTAAGTTGTTGTATACGATTTACAATTTCGACCGACAAACGGACGATTTTGCTTTTACGAAAATGATGGTTCTAACTTGTTAACTTAAACCTAAACATCACTCATGCTTGTTAGTATCATACAATTTACCAAACGTTGGACCGCGCATCTTGGCTATCTTAGATGGTGTGCACACTCTACTCAGTGATTGTAAAACAAATGTTTATCAGTAAGATTAAATAATGTAATGTTTCTGAACCTTTTAGGCACAAATTAGATTATATTTTGAAGTTAATTTTTTTATAGTTTTTTTAAAATTTCGACTGATTCTTTTTGTTGACTTTGTTCCAACGTAGTTTCTAAACATAGGTTTACAACTAAACATGACGGAGAAGTCGTAATATAATAAAGTAAATTTATAAAAAATTATAATGACCACTTCAGTAATGTATTTTCTAATATATTCAATTATTATTGCTTTCTTATAGACACCTGACTTAACTCTTTATTATTACTAACATAACATGTTAAAGTTTAAATAACCATGTAATTAAGCAGCTCTTCATTATATTAACTAGCAAATATATACTCACTCCGGTCGAATATTTGTTAGTTGTTTTAAATTACATATTACATGGATTAAATTTTCAACTAAATAAAAGGTAACCACAGAGAAAGTGTTTAGAAAACAAACTCTTTAAATTCTTCTCGATAAATAGAAGAAAGTTGTTAACTGGAAGTTATTTATTGTTTCAGAAGACGGCGTAACAAAATTTATATTTGGCGGACCTATAGATGACCCACTATCCAGTCTAAAATCCTTATACAATTTTTTTACAAGTTTTTTCGGATTACTATCGATTAAGCAACAAAAACTCAGATTATCAAAAGAAATATTTGTTGGCTATGTAAATTGATCCCCCTTTGGCAAAGTGTCGTCTACGTCTACCAAAATGAGCCTCAAGTGATAACAATGTTTATCCTAAACTCACTAATGTCATAAAAAAGATAATATTTTAAGTTTTTCAAAGCGAATAAAAGTGTACCTAATAAAAAATAAAATGCAGTGAACATAATTCTAAATTCAGTTATTTAATTGCTCAGTAAAATATCTTTTAAATTAAACAATTTGATTCAATAAATTTGTGATTTAAAACCTAATTTCGAATAAGATTAAAAAAACCCAACATGTCTCAATAAAAAAAAATCAAAGTAAATATATCATTTTTAAGCGACTCTTTCGATAACTCTCAGATTCTTTTTTTTAACGCAGTTCACCCCAAACAAGGCAGGCCGCCACTGTAGACGTAAGGGGCTACTGAGAAGAAAGAAAAGGTGAGCAGGTTGGGAGGGGTCAACCTAAACTGTGTTCCGCGCAGCGAGATGTCTGTCTACATTAATTTTAAATTTCTGCATGCCAGTACTGTCGGGGAGGCAGGGAGGGAGTTCCAGAGGCAGCAGCACGAGGAAAGAAGCTATTTGAGTAGAAAGCTCTCCGGCATCTGGGGACCTCCACAGTGAATGGATGGGATTTAGTTGGTTGTCGAGTTGATCTGGTGAATTTACGTCGAGAGGGCACCAGAGTAGCCAATTCATCGGAGCATAATGCATTGAAGTATTTGTAAAACAAGCACAAGGATGCTACATTGCGGCGATGGGACAGGGACTGGAGCTTGCTTGACAGTGAGACACCTATTAGGTTGGCGACTCTTTTTGGACCTTGTCAAGGAGGGAGAGAGTTGTAGATGAAGCACCATCCCAGATGTGGCAACAATACTCCATGCATGGGCGGATGGTGGCTTTGTAGAGATAGAGGATAATGTCAGGTGTGAGGAGGTTACTAGCACGGTAGAGGGAGCCAACCTTATTTGCGGCAGCCTTCGCAATGTCTTCAATGTATTTGTTCCAATTCATGTTACCTGTGAATGTTAGGCCGAGGAGTTTGAATGATGAACTATGCTGTTTACATGTTATTAATCAAATCACGCGCCCCTATCTTGTGTCCATCTCGCGCTTTCTTTTTTTTATCTCTCTCTTTCTCTCTCTCTTTTTCTCTCTCTATTTCTCTCTCTCTTTCTTGAAATATAACTTTCTGTGCGTTCGAAATAGAACGTTATACTTAATAATCAGAGGGCGAGTAACCAAATGTTGGAGTGGACACCGGCTGTTTCATTATATTCCATTACAATCTAATTTAATTACGTAACTTAATTATATAGATTAAATAAAAACAATGTCTTTAATTAATTCTATTTATAATTTTATTAAGATTATTATTATCAGAGATAATATTTTTAATACATCTGGAAATTTGAAAAAAACAATCATGAATATATATTTGCGAATAATAATTTATTAGAAGCTTTAAAACAAATCAATTATGTAAATTTAAAAGTTGCGATATATTTGGGGAAGTTTTGGAATGGGTATATATAGGAGCTGATATAAAAAGAGAGCGATCAGAACTAATAACATAGTTTCGGCTTCAAACAGACACAGATACATAATCCTCATTAATAATAGATATTTAAAAGTTCTTCAGTTTAGTTTTACCGTATGTATGTTTTTTTACTGCTTGCTCATATATTCATTATGCTTGCGACACTAAGTTTATAAACCGTAACTAAACAATCCCGAACGTTTCTTCTTAGTTCAGCTATGAAGATTGCACGTGAACTGATATTTTTTCAGCATTTCACTTTAATAGAAGTCTCTTGAATTCACTGGAATATTACGTAACGTGTAAAATAATTGGACAATATAATCTGAACATCAGTTAAGCACTGGCGAGTTTACTTTTATTGTAATACATATAGTTGCACATTTGGATCGGTTACATTATCTACCTGTATGCAAAGTTCTTGTTTTAAGAAACTATTGAAAACACTAAAGAAACCTCAACACCATTAGAAGTGTGTATGCATTTAGTGATGTGGGTCTTTATCGCTCTATGCCCTTCAGATATTTTCAGTATTCTTTTACCTTGCTATTATGAAAGCTACGTACCCTATGGTGAAGGTAGAGAGAGACCACACCTCTTAAAGCGCGTTTCTAAATGATAGTAAATCATTTGGAGGCCAATTAACGTGAGGTTATTGTTAACTATTCTGTTTTTACACCGTCAAGTCCCATAAATTCGGAACGTATGCGAGGCTTGAATATTTGTATTTTGTACGAAAGTAACTGAGGAAGCTGTTTTACGTGACTTGTGTCTTTATTTTTCGCATATACATATTGAATATTTCAGATACCTTCTTTTGTCCTTTCCCTTCTGACTTTTTTGTTTTTGTTGTGAGTGTATGAATAAAAAGCTGTGTGAGAGAGGTACTCGCTGATTGTGAGTTCAACTTTCGGGAGGGGGGACTATGCCAGACGAGCGAAGATAAATGGATGGGGTTATCGTCGGGTGGGAGGTAGTTACAAAAGTTATATATTCAGATTCTACCATCCTCCTACGGTGAGCAGAGTTAGTGCGTTCTTATACTCACTGTAGACCAGCAATTGGTTGTTTGCTCCAGCAGATAAATCCGTTCTCTACACCATTACTTATTGTTACAAGACCTGTTAAGATGGGTCGCTGAAAGAGTATTTTGTTTTGAACTCTCCCGACTGCTGGCGACCCACTTCTGGGTATCTCTCCACAAAATATTTTTTCAACATATTTTAACTCGCGAATCTCTCTCTAAATTTTATGTTCTCTTTTGTTTCTATTTAGGGTTTTCAATGGATGGAAGATGTCGTTCACATGCCAAATATGTGAAAAAGCAAACAATTTATTCTGACTTTATATATCCTCTGTAATAATAGTTTAGAAAGCAATGAAACTGGTTTTCTTTTAAATTGTTAACCTTGATTGAAAATAAACTGAAGAATATTGACTTGAAACCCGTAATAAATATCCAATGTAGTTTTTGTTTACAAAATTTATTTTAATCTTAAAATTATGAAATATTCAAAGTGTCACAAATAAATCATTTCATTTTAGACTGGCTTAAAAAATATTACTTTGTGTTTAATATTCTTTTTAGGGCGGGGTAAAATAGTCGCTCGAATACAAGACTATGAAATAAACTTTTGAGGCAGATGCACATTTCATCTCTAATTTATAAGAGTTGTAACCATAACCCAAAAGAATAACCCAGAGAATTAGTAAGAGAATAAACTAAAACAAGATACTTATGCAGTATACGTACCGGACTAAAATAATAACGTTATAATTTAGAAAGCCATTCTTAACATGGTAAGATAGGGGGGTTGATTAACTATCCTTTTGATTAAATTGTTTGGTGAAAGTACATAATAGTTAACTAACTCCCTACCTCCTGATGTTAAGAATGGCTTTCTAAATTATAACGTTATTATTTCAGCCGGTCCATAAACTGCATAAGTACTCTTTTTAAAATTGATTTTCTTACTAGTTCTCTGAATTGTCTTTATGGGTAAAAGTTATAACAACAAAAAACAGTTTGAGTTATCTCCCCTTTCAACTGACTCTTCTAAAATAAAAATGAAAGTAATACAGAAGACCCAAACCTTTTTTATTACAGATTTACGTTTATCTTCGAATTGGTTTAAACTAAGACAAAAGTCTATAGAAATGACTTCTGAGTTTTATTTTTTACTAATTATTCACCTAAAAAATATAACGGTTAAGGAGATAGATGATTTGTTAGTTGGATGATGAACACCACCACGAGAAGACTGAAAATGCTGAATGGGCTGAACAAAATTTGATCACTAATGAGAATTACCCTATTACAAGTACTTTTTGCCATCGGATCAGAAGACGACCATGTTGCAGTATGCAGAAAAGCAGCACAGTAGCAATGCGTTCAACAAATGATAAGCCACTTTAGGCTAGACACAGAAAAAGAATGGAAAACTTAACAGCTGTGACAGCAATGTAGGCTTCTGCTGTCAATGTCTCACAAGGAGTTTCAGAGACTGGAGATCAGTCGAGCACCTTCTATTCTCTGAGATAGAGAAGAAATAGTGAGAACTTCATCTTATCTTTACATTCTTCTTTTAATATGCACATCTGTAAGCTTTTTACCATTTGTTAACATTTTGTTTTATACTTGCGCCATCCAGTATGGCAGAAGACTGGCGATCCAGAGTGACGCCTCTCAGAGTATACATATTATGACATGTCTAGACATTGTTTTTTTCTTTACCCTAAAACTGTCAACACTTTTCACAGAACGTATGATCCTCCTTAGTATTTACATCCCCACCACTTCAACATGATATGGCACAAGGCCGACAAGAGGGGGAACTCTGCCAGCGCCACTAAATTGGTGTAATCTAATCATACTCTGTTTTAAAGTAAACGTTCGTTTTAAGTCGAAGATAGTGTACTGAGCTCGTTTTAGTCTCGCTATTTTGTTTATATACTTTTTGACCCGTGACCGCTTTTCTACTGGTGGCGTCTTTCAATTCATCTCGCATTAACATTTAACCTTTCTACTCCACTGTGGAATTGACAAGGAACTTTTCCGAGGTGAAGTTTTCAGTTTCTAATACATCTTTCGTATAATCTATTGCTATATTAAAATCGTAAAGCTGGATAGGAAAACAAGTTAACAATTCGTTGTATTTTCATCTTGTAAGCTATAGAATTAACTAAATCAAGTCTGTACTTTCTATATTAGATCAATCATAGATTAACATTGATTAATGCTGCTAATTTGAATGCAAATTCTAAAACAAGTCTTACGAACATAATGGTGTTTACTAATCGTAAACAGGAATTTCTTTGTACTTTTACTCACCAGATGCTGTTCACTGTCTTAACTCGAACTATGAATGGGAGAAACGGATTGCAATGATGAAACATTCTTACAGAAGATGTAATGAAGGCGTTAAACAATGTAACACAAATTGAAAAATCAATTTTAGGAAATGGTGCGATAAACAAAGAACAACACGACAATTAAGAATTCGTGGTTTTTAAAAATAAAACAGATTCGGGAAAAATATAACTTTTTGTTTGAAAACGTCTTAAGAATAAAATCATTCAACTAAAATATCCATAGGTTTTCAAATAATAAAATATATAGTATAAAATAATTTATTGTGATATATATATATTATAAGTAACAATATAGCAGTAAATGTATGTAGTTAAGATTAGTTCGACCAGAAATAAATTTCCAAAAGTAAATTTCAAGTAGAATATTTTATATTTACATTATCCAATGGAGAAATTAATAAATAAATATAGTAGAACATTCAAAGTTATATAATTTTTATTATTTAATACTAATTTAGGAACATGTTTCCGGAAGAGTCAGAAGCACTCACATGTAATTGACGCTGTTCTAACCAACGATTACACGACAACTCCGAAAGCAATTAAGAGAAAAAACGCCCTAGATTTAGAAATATTCAGTTCTATGATCGTCTTCACCAGAAAGGGGACGAGAGTCTGGTATTTCAAGGTTTAAATTAATTTTACCTAATTTTTTAATTCTTAAAAATCGTCTGGGTTTATACATTAATGTTTATGCAACATTTTGAAAAAGTATTTGTATTAATAACCAGATTTGATTGTTTCTTATCGATTTACTCTTGTGTTTGCCTTTAGTTTCTAATGTTTTCTATAGATTACCCTTGAATTATTTGTCTCTTTGTCTTTATGGTGAATGAGCAGTAGGTTATATCATCCTGCATCACTTGTGAGTGTCTCTAACTAATCCAAAAACATCAGTAAAGATCATTTTATTCTAAATTTGTGATTAATTAATTGAATAGTATTAAAATGGGCAAATACGATTCTCCCCGAAATAAACGACAAACAATCGCATGTGCTGTATATAAAAGCCTCAATCAAAAAGTCAGATGCAGTGAGGTTAATTCGAACTGTCGACCTAAGAGTAAATAATTATTAGTCATTTGCAGCTCCATTTAAGGTGGATGATTTGACTGTTAGAAGAGAAAGATCTCAGACGTCTCTAGTCTCTAGCTCATTCAGTAAGGAGAGATTTAGCGATAACCTGTGTTTTGGGTCCAAGCGACAACGCTAGAAAACGTGCAGCTTTTTGTCGTTGTACAAATAAAACACATTTCACTTGAAGACCATGAAGTGAAAACCTATCAATCACAATACAAGTATAAACTCGAATTTCGTACTCTATATATAGAGATAGAAATTGAGAGAGAAGACTTAGACAAACCTGGGGAGATAAATAAACTTGATGTACTTGAAGAAAAGTCTATTGTAGAAACAACAACACACTCTGAAAGCGAAAATATTGTAACTAATGGTTACAAGGCTGTTTCCACAGATGCAATCGTAAAACGTATGATCGAACATCGAATGTCAGAAGAAAATATTGATATTTTCAGATTGTTAGACTAGAAGCGAAGAGCTGGCAATGTAGAACTTCCGCCGAACCTGAGGTTTGTCAAGAGGAAAAGACTTAAACCGGTCACTACCAAAACTTGACATTTTTATTAATAAATAATCTTGATCAGTGTAATAAAGTTATTAAAGCTGCTGCCAATACTGTATCAAATCTACTCGGAATCAAAAACGGAAAAAGAAGTAAAGAAAGAGCCCTGGTGGAGGAAACGTTGACATGGTTAGATAAAACAACTTAGAAATGATTTAAGTAAAGTGCAAGCTGTCTAAAATAGCGAACTTAAAAGTCAGAGCGCTAGTAAAAGACTAATCCGTAAGTTTTACATACACCGTAAATGGTTCAAATGTGTAATTGTAGAACTGAAACAGAGCGTCGTAGCTAAGACTGCCAAAGTTAAACGTTACAGCGACAGAATTGAGCAGCATAGATAAAACAAACTGTTTTAGAGCAACCAGAAACTCACTTTTGACCAACTAGAAGGAATAAAATGAGTGAATGACGTTATAACTTATGCTGACAAATCTAGTGCATTCTAGAAATGCATTTGGGAAAAATAAATAAAAGTATTAAAGTGATACAGAGTTGATCAAAGATATTGAAAGGGGAGAGTAGAAGGACAAACAAATATAACAGTCACCGTTGAAATGCTGAAGGAGAGGGTTAAAATGTTTTCAAATTTGAAAGCACCTGGACCTGACGGAGTCCAGGTATACTTGTTTAAAACCTTCCGGCTCTTCACCCACGTCTTGCAGAAATGATAAATGCCTGTTTGACGACAGGTAGCTTCCCTACATTGCTCAGAAAGGACATCGCTGTCTTGATCATAAAAGATAAAACAAAAGGAGTTGAAGTGACAAACTGTAGACCGATCACTTGCCTCCCAGTTATGTGGGAACTTTTCACTAGCATATTGTCTGAAAGTATTTATGTCATTTGGACCAAAACAATGTGTTGCTTGACGACCAGAAAGACTGCAGAAAAAGATCACATGGCACAAAAATCAGATTCTGATCGATAAAATGATATTGAGAAAATGAAAACAATGAACTACTAACTTCCTATGGGATGGGTGGTTTATAAGAAAGCATTTGCCATGGTCTCTCATGAATACACGAATGACTGGAAAATGTCGGAATAGCGGCCAACATTCAAACAGCTTTAAATAATAGAATGAGGAATTGGGAAAACAATTTAACTTCAGGAGGTGTTGCATTAGGTCAAGTGAAAATCAGGAGAAGGATTTTCCAGAGGGATAGTCTTTCCCCTTTGCTTTTTGTCATTAGTTTGATCCCAATGACACTTCTCTTACGTGATGTGAAGGCAGGATATGGACTTGGGAAAGGACTTCCTACAGTCAATCACTTACTATTCATGGATTACCTTAAGGTTTTTGGAAAGAATGAAACCCAACTTGATACCCTTATGAACACGGTTAAATTATTTAGTGACGACATACGAATGAGAATTTTGCATTACAAAATGTGCCATACTTGTTATAAAAAGAGGTAAACATTTCCATTCAGATGGCCTTGAACTCCCCAAAACAGATCTGATAAAGAATGTATACAGTGAGAGGGGCTACAAATACTTGAGAATTATGAAGGCGGGTAAGATTAAAAACAAAGAAAATGGAATACCAGGTCACAGATGACCAGAACAGAAGACTGAGGAGTATTCTGAAATCAAACCTCTACAGTAAAAATAAAATATATGCTATCAATGCAAGAGCAGTAGTTATCATTCGATATACTGGCGATATACTTGACTGGAATGTAGATTAACTAAAATATTCGGATATCAAAACACGGAAAATGCTTAGAATTTATGGAGCTTTTGCAAAAAATAATGAAGATCGATTGTAGCTACCTAGAAAGGAAGGTGGTCGAGGTCTATTTAGGGTTGAAGATGTTGTGAATATAGAAGAAGGTTGTCTATATAAATATGTTTCTGAAAGTAATGAGATTCTTCTTCGTGAAGTAAAAAGAGAGGAAATACTTAGAAATGGGGTGAAAAAGAATTGAATGTTACAAGAGAGAGGGCTAAACTATTTGGAAAGAAACTACACAGTGTATTCTGTAAAAATACTGCATTTAGAGATAATGAAAGCTGGATTGATTAGTCAGGAGTGATCTCAAAAGATTTACCGAGAGCACCTTAATGGCAGCCCAGGAACAAGCTACCCATACTAGGTCTATCAGACATTACATTGACAAAACTGCAAAATCACTGATATGCTGATTGTGTAATGAAAGGGATTAACTCTCAGCGCATATTGTATCTGAATGCCCAATGCTAGCACAACATCAGTATAAAAAATGGAGATACGACAAAGTCGCTCAGATACTACACTGGAATATATGCAAACATTATGAATTGGACCACAATGATAAGGGGTATAAGCATAAGTCAGAAGTGGTACAGGAAAACGACAATGTCAAACTTCTTTGGGACATGCACTTGCAGACTGATAAGGTTCTTGAACATTGAAAACCTGACTTAATCTTATTAAATCAAAACAAGAGAACTTGCTTAATCATTGATATAGCCTGCCTCTTCGATATCAGCGTGCAGGAGAAAGAACACGAAAAAATAAATAAAGATGAAAATCTAAAATGGGAATAAGTTAGACTATCGAAATGTAAAGAAGTAAAGGTGATTGCCGTTGTAATTGGAACGCTTGGAACCATAACGAAAAGCGACCATAAATAGCTTAAAAAGATTGACGAGACAATTTATTTTCTAATTCTGCAAAAAGCTTTTCTGTTCGGAACAGCGAAAGTGTTAAGGTACATATTGTTTAAGTTCCAAGGAATTTACTTGATGTTCAAAAAAACGAAAGCTCCAAGTAAAATCATCCAAAAGTAAAGACTATTATGAAATAATAATAATAATAATAATAATAATAATAATAATAATAATAATAATGTATTATATTGTAACCAGATGCCCCCTAATTATGGATGAAATAAAATCATATCTAAACGTATTTCCCCTATTGATAAAAACACTAAACTCCGATTTACCATTTATTATAAAAAATCTAAAACAACTAACTTATTAATACGAAATAATCAGGAGTCCAATAACAGTTTACTAGCAACTAGCAAGGGCGTATATATGTCCAATTGGAGGATGTGTCTCTACAAATAACACATATATTGGGATGACTAGAACCAGTATACCTCGCCGCCTAACATGTCGCCTTTCCTTTTCTCACAGCTCAAGCTACCAACATCTAATCGCACAAAACATTTACAAAAAAGACTTCCGAAATATATTGACAAAAAAACACTGCCATCCTCGCTGTCTCAAATTGTAACCATCGCCGCCCCATCATTGAAACCTTACACATTTAAGCACGCAAATACACAATCAATCAAGCCCGATACGAAGAGGGAGAAGGTTTATTAAAATGTGTTTATGACGTGCTTAATCGACTTTCGCAATAAATTAACCAATTTTAATTTTGTAACCTCATCATGTGTTTGACGAAGACTCGTGAAGATCGAAAACGTTGTCGAATATGGCGAGTTCTTATTAACGTTGGGGCACAACATTAGATCGTTGAACGCCAACTCGAAAAATTGGACGAACCAAGGAACAAACAGGAACTTTCACTTCTGTTTAATCAAACCTATATATATATATATATATATATATATATATATATATATATATATATATATATATTACTAAATGTTTCAACCTCGATATTCTTTTCTCTATCTTAATGTATATCTAATATTAGCGTCTATATATATTCGAATGATTCATCGCTTCTCCTGATCTTATGTCTATCTTAATGTATGTCTGGTATTAGCTGCTACTGAACACTATTGCGTCCTGCCTTGACTATAGAAACTAAGCAACTCACGCGTAACGTAATGGTGGGCGAAGGGACGCGTGTTAATAGATCATTCTATTTGTAAAATGCGGTTAATGAAATAATTTAGTTCAACAATCACACCTTTATTTCCGCTATGAAAACGTAGTGTTAAACAACTTATATAAATAAACCAGTTAAAAGGTCATTCGCTTAATACAACATCTGTACGCGAGACGGTGTGAATGAATAATTCTAATATTCTTATTTATCGATCTATATTGTTTAGTTACTCTTATTATGTACAATAGCAACAATACACATGTAAGAAAATCGTTAGGCAAGATGGTGCTCTTCTTATAAGAATAGAAAGAGCTGACCAAATCGGCTGATCGGCCGTACAACAATTGTTCTTGACGACATTTTATGTGCTACATATAACAGTTGACTATCATTTTCGTAGTTTTCATGGTGACACACTTTTCTAAAGATGTATATTGTGTAATACAGTGAAGAAATAAATAAAATGAAATGAAAATAGAAGGATGAATTGATGTCTTTTCCATCTTTTTAACTCCTGAATATTTCATTCTTTTTGAACTATCTCTGCTTATGTCGTTGTGGTATATATGTAAACCACCTAGCAAGCTAAAACTAAGCATCACATTGTAGATTGCTCTTCTTGTTCTCTTCTTTGTCACCATGTAATATTCTTATTCACTAAACATGTAACTACTCACTTCATCATTGCTGCTTTTTTGATACACTTATCAACTTGCTATTTCTAACACCATGTCACTCTATGTCTTGGAGGCCATTTACATTTGATTTATTTTAGACTAAGAAGATGCTATCATATTTATATAACTAATGTGTTGTGGTTATTGTGAGTACTGGAGTTCTAAGAGAACTCAATTGTCACTCAAATTCCAGAGAAATTCAACGATGATTCTCAGGGAAAATTCAATAATAAGCGACTGTTCTGAGTACGCAAGGTGAAACCTGGAGAGAATTGTCATTCAGACTCTACAAAACACCACCTGCTTTTAGCATTAACTAATAATGCTTTGTGTGAAAACTCCTAGTTAGTAATTCTTCTTCTTCTTCTTCTTCTTCTTCTTCTTCTTCTTATTATTATTATTATTATTATTATTATTATTATTATTATTATTATTATTATTATTATTATTATTATTATTATTATATAATACCACCTAAAGGGAATACTATAATATCAATGATACCAGGGCCACTAGCCACAGTTTGAGAGAATCTGGAGAAAATTAGAAGAAATTATATGATTGACATCATACAAAGTACGACCCGTAAATATTTAAAAAAATCCTCGAGTGCTGAAACCAACTCATAAAAAAGATAACGCCGATCATTCCCAGATATACCGAAATAGACTAGTTCTGTGCAAAACAGCTTGAAACATAGAAAGCGGATTATACGAAACCACTAGAACTGAAATTACCAGAGTAGATAAGAATAATTACTTAATTTACTCTTTTCCCCGAATAAAAATGCGTTGGCGGCAGTATCGATTAGTGTCACAGATCATGATCATAAAGTGTCAGAGAGGATGAAATAGTTGATAAGGGAGAGGACTATACAGACTTCCACTGAGAGGGCACGTAATGTACTGAAATTCGGAAGAGGCTTATTGCAACTCGTTCGAGAGAAAATCAATAGCTGGTACAAGTAAAAATCAATGGTAAACAAACGTTGCGATAATGCAAAGTGATTTACAATGTATACTGAAAGAAACTGAAAGTGCTGAGACTCAAGGTAACAGCATCTGTTGTTGCCAGTGAGCGGTTAATGTGTAAACACCCTAATAATAATAATAATAATAATAATATGCCTGTGTATCTTTTGTATGCCAGTGTCTGTGTATATTATGTGTAAGAGCGTTGTTTGAAAACATACTTTAATATTATATTTAGTTTGTTTGATGGCTAATATAAATATTTCTATCTTGGTTATTCTGTTAAAAACCCAAATATGAATATTTTGTTATCTCTTTTCGAAATTCTGCCACATTTTTTCTAAAAGGCCCTTTTCTTCTCTTTCTGTGATAGCAAGCAGATTCGAAGTTGCTTTGTATTAAAAACCGCTTTTGCTTTTTTCTGTTGCTTCGAGTCACTTCCAGGAAGCAAGCGTAAAGTTTTTTTCTTTTCCCCATGCTAACATGCATTTTGCTAGTTGCGCTCTTGTCTTTTTTTGTATTTATTGACTTGTCCAACTGCGATTTAAACAATGACGTGAGAGGAATATCGCTTAGCTTTCGAATTAAAGGCATTTTTTTACGATTTGCGTCACTAAATAATATAGACCTTCGCATTCTGGCATGAAAACCTTCTTATAAAACAACTACTAAGTGTGTCGTATAAACTTAGGTTCGCTTTATTATAATGGCAACGTATGGCCGACGGGACTCATCACATTCTTTTTATTTCTGGGAAATAGGTAGAGTCCAGCTCGATCGTTCGAGGTGAACACTCCCAGGCATTACCATTTTAATTCGTCTAATTACCTACAATTTGCAATTACCTCGTAAAGTTAACCATCTCTTACTAAGTATCTATCTATAACCCTCTTCCTCTCTAATTGTATGTTAAGTCAACCTATCCTTAATATATTTTAATGCCTCATTGAATATTTCGAGAAAGGGTTGCTCTCTCTTCAGCTAATTTACATAGTCAGTTTTGTACATACTGTAAACACATATGTAAATTAGATAGCAAAATATAAGATCGCTTTACTTCTATATTATCCATAAAAATATTATGGAAGTAACGAAACAGATATGTTAAAGTTTACAAATAGCGGTTGTGACCCAACGGGTTACGGGTAGTCAGTCGAGTGTGTCTGCAATTTTCGAGGGATTGACTTACGAGTTTTGAATATATTGAAACATAACTTGTCACACTTAAGTTTCAAATAACAGTTTCGTCGGTCTGCCAGGCTTAAATTTGAAATTTCTCTTTCATCGCTAAACGCGCAAGTTGAATGGACGTATATGCATAATAATCGTTTTTGTCGACTTTTAAAGCACGCTTTCTCGTGGTTGTATCAGATATAAATACCCCAGATCAATAGCATATGCAAATTCCGTTCACATATTCAGACGTTTTATCAGATCATCTTTGGTTCGTGCTTACATGTAAATCTTTAAAACAATCATCAGTTCGTCTTTAAATTAAAAAGAATGAAAGAGAAAATATCTAATCAGCTAGCGATCTCAGACTTCGTACCGTTAAAATCCTGTTTCGTTGGCAGAGAAGCGATTGTGTATAAAATCTCAGCGTATCGCTTTAAACGAAGCTGAGTTCCATTACTGTGCGATCGTTATCGCTACGCCACACGGCAGATATTATCAGTTCAATTTCCGGCAAAAAATCGGGGTTCGAAACCGAACTTTGTAGAAAGGATAAATCGGTCAGTTCCAAAATTCTCGTCCTTAAAATCAATATTTTCATACGATGGAAAATGTTCATACTATTAATGGCGTAGAATTCACCCTTTATCGAAAGGATCTGTATAAAATCTCTCTTCACGGGGGTATCAGAATTGTCGTGTAGTCTTGTATCATCTGACATGTTATACGCCATTTATTTTTGTTTGCAAATTTCACATACGCAGTCAGGGGCAGGTATTCTTATGGAGTTTATCTCTTAATTAAATAGAAGTTAACACGAATCACAAAAGGACCCAAAGAACATATATCTCTATCTTTATAGAGCTTATATATTTAGATGTTTGCATATTTTAATGTGCATAATTCACTCTTAAACTTATTAACCGATCATTGTGATTTTTTGAATACCAGATGCGAGGCGTAAGAGGTCGTAATATGGTGGATATTTAGGTTAATTTAGTTCATACAAAGAAGGTAAAACGGAGAATGAAGCCCCTCGTAAGAATTCAGATATCAACGATGTTTGTAGGAATTTTAACAAACCGTATTAGACATCAATCAATAAATATTCTCTCAATTTCAGTTTATTTGGCCTATTTTAAAGGGTTTTGAGGGAGCATAATATGGAGACTCGAAAATTCTGATATATACAATTTGCATCGATTCTGCTCAATAGTGACTAAACACCAATTAAGCAATATTACCTGAATTTCAATACGAATCATTCAGCTGAAGCCTAAAAATAATAATTAAAATCCTTTAATGTATTTAGATTAAAATTGGAATAAGGATCCATAAGATTTAGTATCATTATATCTTGAATTTGATCTTAGTATAGACACCTAAAATTAGGAAAATGTTCTGTTCGATGAAATTAATTTTACTCGTCCTGGGATGAGTCTTCTTGGTCATTCTTAGAAAATAATAACACACTAATATTGGATGACTTATTTCGTTTATCCTATCAAAACATTAAATAGTTTTAAGATTATTTCGTTTGTCATATCGAAAAGGTTTAACGATATTTCGTGTGTTGTATAACATTTTTACAAATGGAATATAAACTACAAAAATGCTTGAATAAGAGAAAATTATGTCTGCTGTCAGATAATTAATACATATTGTAACCTAATCAATATATACTCGCGTATTTTACGGTTTTCTCAGACCTAAATTTAGATTCAAATTTTAAAATATATCCCCACAAATTCATATATATATATATATATATATATATATATATATATATATATATATATATATATAAATATATATGTTTTAGGTACGCTTATCAAACATTGAACTAGCATGAAAGACAATGGATACGATCTGTAACACTACATTGCGGAGTCTATTATAAAACAAGGGTTGCGCAATCCCAACTACACTCTCTTGAAGTGGCATTGCTTACGTCCAGTTTAAAAACAATACATGGATAAGCAAGGAGCGTAAAGCACGTGGTCACGCATTCAACATTAACTAGGCTCGTCATCGCTTAACTCTGGTGATCTAACGGGAACCTGTCTGTCAACATTCTTATTTCATACATCGAAAAAGTATGTAACATCGTCTACATAACAACATCATCTTTCTGAGATAAATTATTTAGGGGGTGCACGATACGCGAGTAGATGCAGTATATAAGCAATTGTATTATTAGTTAAATTCTAGTCTGAGAATAATTTTAAACTTTCCTGTGTAGAACTATTCTAGAACGTTATCAAGTCTACAAACACACCACGGATTAATTTCAAAGCAATTTTATGAAAAACTTGTGAAAAATGTGTCACCCATTAAAAGATTAAAAGATTAGCGGATATTGGAAATTCGCAAGTTCGAATATGGGGAAAATTAAACGTCGACCAATTAACATTTTTTCCTTATTAACTTTTTTGTGGGATTTGGTCGTTACTGATAACAAATTTGTTATATTAATTTTTAAATACTAAAAAACTATATGTAAAGCTTCATTAATATATGTGAGTAGATTTTTAATAATAATTACTAAGACCAAAAACCATCCGAAGACTACGGTTAATGAAGTTAGAAGTTTGATAATCAATACTATAAAAGGATTGAACAAGATGTAGGGAATAGACAAACTTTATGACGTTTTGCTTGAAGACGATCATGTTTTAGTCTGCATAGGAGCAGTCTCGTGGCTATGTGTTCCACGGATCGAAAGTTCCTGAAAATAAACAGATGGGAATTCTGTTAGGTTTTAAGCATACATAGAAAGAAGGAACATTATTCGCAGCAGTTGTAGGTAGACAAGCTCTGGCTGTGAATATTTTAGAAGAAAAACCGAGATTAGAGCTCAGTTGAGCAGCTTCCACGAAAATACTGATAGAGTAGAGAGACACTAGCAACGTGTTGTCTGTGATAAAGAGTGTGCATGCAAGAGAATACATCATCCTCCACCAGATTTTGTACTCAGTCAAAACAAGAAAAAATGCTCTGAGCGGTACATCCCTAAATATTGCATGAATACTCTATCCTAGGACGTAGTTTACTCTCATGCAGGTAGCGGATTGCATCAGGAGTCAGATACTTGCTATGGCGGTAAAATGATCTAACCTGCTTTTTCAGCAACCGATTGGGGTCAAGTGTTTCATTTCAGATCTGGAGAAAAAAAGTGAGTATTAAGAGAACACTAACCCGACCGTTCAAACATCTCACTTATAGGCTCGACTTTAGAATTATAAACATCATTTTCGGTGATCTGTTACGCGTATGTCCGAAATAGCAGATTTTTATTTGTCAAGCTTACATTTGAAATAGCATTCACGTTGGTTTGTCAAACTTAACTTTATAATATCTTCATCGATCGATCACGATTACATTTGAAATAGCGTATTCATAACTACATGCGCAAAACTGAAGTGACATGCACATATAACCTCTGCTCTGAAGGTCGTCAGTTTGTAATTCGATTAGAACAACGTTAGTATTTGAATTACATACATCGCCTGGTATCCCAAAATGGTCACCCATCCCGTACTGACCAGGCTCAATGTGCTAAACTTTACTAATCTAACGAGAACTAGTGTTTAAACGTGATCATGTTGTATATTTTATTGGATTAATGTTTGCTAATCAGCAGAATCAGCACAAAACAATGTAAGTTTAGTTTGTTCTTTTCCTCTTCTTTGTTTTTCTTACTCATTTCTTCATTATAATTTTTCACTAATCATTTTTTCGACGACATTGAAAATTTTTTTTCAAAAGTTATTCGTTCAATATATTCAAGAGTATTATTTCAGGTAAAGCTTATAATATACTTTTCTTATTTTCAGAAATCTTAGGTATACAGAGATGACCAGAAACAAAATTGAGTCACATAAACAAGGTACTCGCGACTTCTGCAAAATCTCGAATAGTGTGATGAATAATGGAAATGAATAATTCCCCCACTATCCAACCACAATGATGTGGTTTACACGGCAACTGATAAGGCTGAACTACTTACCCAGCATTTCGCCTTAAACTCTACTTTGGACTCCACAAACCACTCTCTTTCAAATTTCCCATTGTGGACTGAAGCCACACTTGATGACCTGACCATCACCTCATCTCATGTTCGGGACATCATAAATACCTTGACACCTCCAAGGTATGTGGGCCTGATCTTATAGTAGTAATGGTAATAAAGAAATGCTCTGCTGAACTGGCCCCTGTTTTCTCCAAACTCTACAACAAATGTCTTGCCGAATCTTGCTTCCCTGATAGCTAGAAAATTCCCCTGTCGTACCAATTTTCAAGAATTCTAGAGGTAATACTGCCCCTCAGAATTATCGCCCCATCAGTCTACTCCTGCCTTTTGCTAACATCGTGTAATCCTTAATAAATCTAGCGATAGACCGTCACCTCGTTAATGCTAAATTTCTTTCTGACCATCGGTATGAATTTAGGCATGCACGATCTACTGCGGATACCATGTTGTCTTCAATGGCCGTTAATCCAAACAACATGAAATAAATGCTGGTGTACCCCAGGGATCTATCCTTGGATCTTTATAATTCCTGATTTTCATAACATTGTGTCTGAAATTGGTCAATTTGCTGACGACACCACGCTCTACTCTAGTCATGGGGTAAAACATGCCCACATATCCGAGGCAATCGCTATCTCCTAAGAAAGTGACCTCTAGTCTGTAGTGGAATGGGTTCATAAATGGATGGTAACATTTAATGCTGCTATGACAAAACCCTTTTCTTTCAACAACTACAAGAAACCTCTTCAACAACAGATTGCCAGGGCTAATAACACCTTACCTGAGAGTCCAACGTTCAAACTACCGGGCCCCAAATTTACAGGTAACACGAATTGAAACAAATACAAAGAAGCCATTAGCAAGGTTTCTGCTAAGAAAATGTGCCTCCTCTACCGTGCTAAAAAACCTCTACCATTTGACAGTATCATACATATCAACAAAGCCACTGTCCACTCATATGTGGAGTATTGTTGTTATATCTGGGCTGGTGCACCACTAAACAATCTATCCCTCTTAGACAAGGTTAAAAAAGAGTCTCTAATCTAATAGGTCCCTCACTATTCACTAATCCCCAGCTCCTGTCCAATCGTCACAATGTGCTGTTTTTACAAGTACTTCAATGGAATGTGTTCCGATGAAGTTGCTGCTATGGTGTTCACTCGACGTAAATACACTCGACCAACCCGACAATTAGCAACATCTAATCCATTCACTGTGGAGCCTTCTACTCCAATAGCTTCTTTTCTCGAGCTGCCGGATTTTAGACCTCCCTCCCTGCTCCCTTTTTCTCGACTTTACACACATGCAGAAATGTAAAACTAGTTTGAACAAGCATCTCGCTGCACAGCTCTCAATTTAGGATGATTCTCTAAATTTTCACCCTAATCCTGAGTAACCCCTAACGTTAACAGTAGAAATTTGCCTTGTTTTGGGTGAACTATGTTTTAAAAAATAAGGTATATTTTCTGATGACACACCCCGCTATATTCTATATTCTATATCTAAAGCAATGGCTGAATCCTACAAAAATGATCTCTAGTTTGTAGTTGAATGTTGGTAAAAATTGATGGTTACATTCACTGGAACCAAGAAAAATTCTCTATTTCCTTAGCAATTATAAGAATCCTTTCTGGTCACCGATTTTCATGGTCAATAGTACCCTACCCGAAATTTCAAAGTCTAAACACCTCTGCTTAAAATTAACAGGAAACATGAATTGGAATAAATACATAGAAGATACTGCTAATCTACTGCAAAATATTAGCCTCCCTTCTACCAGTAAACTTCTAACATTTGCCTGTATACTATATCTCTATAAAACTTCCATTCGCCGATACATGATGTATTGTTGCCACATCTGGGCTGGTGCACCCATCACTAGTCTCTCCATCTTGGAAAGGGTATAAAAAAGAGTCTCTAACCTGATAGGTTTCACGCTGTCTAACAAGCACCAGTCCAACTCCCATCGCTGCAATGTTGCATTCCTTCGCTTGTTTTACAAGTCCTTCTACGGAATATGCCTCGATGTACTTGTTACACTCTGACCCCCTCAATATAAATACTCCCAACCAACCTGTCCAGCAGCCGAATTCAACCTCTTCACTGTAGAGGTCCCAGATGTCAGAAACATTTCTGCTTTAATAGATGGAGCCGTTTGCCTTTGGAATTTCTTTCTGTTCCCTGTTTCATCGACTGTGCCAACATGCAGAAATTTAAATGTAATGTGAACAGATATCTTTCTCCATAACTCCGACTTAGGATGTCCTCTATAAATTTGGTCCCTAACCACAGTATCCCCTAACGTCTCAATAGCAATATGCCTTCTTTGAGGTGAATAACAGTTTTTATTCCTTATTTTGCATTTTTCACATAAAAGCAGACATTTTATTTGTTGTTTTTGTTGAAAACTTGGGATTGTACTTCATTGCAAATAATACACTGTTCATAAAGTATTTTTTGTCAAGATTTTCCTGAAGTGATCATACTGTCATACTACGATGGAAAATCTCACATATTTAGCTTTGAATTGCAGACATAATGATACAGTGTGAAATCGCTGGCGTTGTAGATCCTCGTGTATCATTAGAGACTTAGTTTGCGAAAAAATGCATGCATGCCGGAAATCAATAAACTCAACCTCGTAGAAGTCAATAAGAGTATGATTGGGAGTCGAACTGCTTACTGAATTATTGTATGGTCAGAGAGGTTCGCAGCCATCAATTGATCTTTATTGCCAATTGAGGACAGATTCGATGTAAACTTTGATGGATATACCCCTGTGGTTGTATGGGTGCGAGAGATCGAATGTATTTGCCGTTAATTTGGGCTGAATGCATTGACCATTTTATTTTTCTATTGACTTATCGACGGTAGATCAACAGCTTAGTCATAAAGAAAACGTAAATCGTGCGTAAATTAAGGCGGTTATCTACAAGGCGTTTATCAGTAGCCTATGAATAATTGGTGGAACTGACTGCACGTTTATTTGACTGCAATAAAGAAGCAGGCAATCTTGTATAGCGAGCTAACCAAGATCGCGTTAGCTTATGGGTTCTTGTCAAATCTAGTGTGGATTCGCAAATACCGACACATTATTACACTGAAAGATGATTCTTTCTCAGATCTTTTCATTTTGGTTTTGCAATAAACCCAAAGTAACATTTAACAGAGTCAGTTTCAGACTGATTGTTATGTGTATACTACTGCGTATCGTGCAAAAAGCCAAACCAGCATGAGAGATGTTAATCAGAAGGTTGTTGGACACTATAAATAATCTGGTCGCTGAAGTTGCTCTGTCCGTGGATGTAACATTGATAACATCGGGCTAAAACCCTTCTGTCATATTAACTCAACATCTGCACATCGCACGCGAGCATAAAAAGGACTTATGCCATCGATATGCGTAGCTTATCTTAAAGGTCCGGACGAGATAATCAAAATAAACCGTTGCAGTGGGCACTCCGTAGTGTTTACCTACAGGTACTCCATTCATTAGTGCATTCAATGACGTATTCAGCGGATGGCAAATTTGTCATTTACTAAATTCCTCACCAGTCAAATTACCATTGGAACAACTGCGAGAAAACAGCACTTTGACTAGGCTGGGTATATCGATAACGCATTACAACAGCCAGCATTTCTCACGCTCAGAGATTGCGGGCGAACCACGTTAACAGTCTGATGCCCGTTAGTGGGGAAAGTATTTCAAAGTGTCATTCGCCAATTAGATTCAGTAATTCATAAACGCGGACAACCGGTAGAAATTCTTACTTACGACGGCACTGCTCTCTGCAGTAGAAAGTTCGAACCCTTCGTGGATGCATGGGGAATGCAACTTTGACTGCAAATCGTACATGTTCCAAGTGGCAACGGAATAGCGGAAACGTACAAATATAACATGGCACCACAGCATGATGTGGCTTCTACAAGTCTACAGGACAATTCAATCTACAGATACCGGGTACGATTCAAAGGAATCGATTGCGTACCACACTAGATCTCGTCTGGATAGAAATTTATAATAGACGGTAAACCACCAACTTCACAAACGGCGTGTCACTGGTGTTACGAGTAAGCATTTCCTTATTGGTCTAGTGTATGTGATCTCCGCTCCACCCCTGAAAAAATAAAGAATATTAAGTGATGGTGACAATGTATCGTCTGAAAGAGATTGCCGATCGCGTCCAAACCAGGTAAGGCTGAAGATTCACCTGAAAATCCAAATACACATTTTAACAAGATTTACGACTGTTGCAGGAAAAAATTTAGACAGTCCCATTCGGAGGAGTATTTAAACAAAAGCCCTCATCTGCACTATTATTTGTCTGATCATAATACCACGGGGTGTCCTAATGAAGCAGATACGGTGTAAAATGGCGGAAGCAGGGCACAATAGGACTCTTGTGTTATCGACAGAAGTGAGTACGTCGCTGATTGACGTGCATATACTTGATTTAAAATAAAATGAGTGCACACCGGAACTAGGGGTCGAACTGCTGTGGTGTTGTCAGATAATGTATCTTGTGTCAGCGAGGTCCGCTGTCTGATGCTTTGTCGTCCGTTCTTTAATATGGTATAATTTTGAGGAGTCCCTGTTAAACAGTTTCAGTGCTTCGTACGTTGTTCTGTCAAAAGAGGACCGGTTTCATTAGTAGTTCTTGTATTTGGTTTTATAAAATGAAATATTTCTAATAAAAATAAATAAACATTTTTACTTATTTCTACAGTGTTTTTAAAAAAAAATAGGTTTCATTTAAACCGAGGGTAAAAGTTATAAAACATGTTTAATTTCTTATTTGATTCGAGCGATTCACTTGTTTAGACTGCATCTCCCGCTCACTGAAAACGTAAGAGTACGATTTGATAGGTATTATTGTGGACCGCCTTGGGCTAAATGTATTTGTTTTGGATGCATCTTAGCATCTCAATAAAATACATTGTCTGTTCGTCGATAGAACTGTCAGTAGGCTATGATGCTTTAGTTTGAAATAACATTTTCATTGCTAAATGCGCAAATAGAAAGGACAAATCTCATTCTAGTTGATTTTTCTGTCGGTTGATTTGTGGCGTTTATGTTTGAAACACCTTTTTCGTTGGTCTGTCACATTTAAGTTTGAAATATAATTTCCATTGGTCTGTCATGTTTAAGGTAAAAATAGCATTATGTTGGTCTGCCAGGTCTAAGTGAAATCTTATTTTCACCGTTAAACGAACATATAGATTGGACACATCCCCCGACTGAACTCGTTCTTTGTTTTAGCTCCGTTTGACGTTTTTCTCAACCATTTCTGTTATTCTGGAATTGCATGGACGCATCTGTTTACAGAATGACTAATTCTTTCTGCCTTTCGCATGAATGGTGTGCTATTGAATTGCGACAGACATAAATTCACATTCTTGAAGGCATTTAGCAAGAATTCTATAAACGATGTCAATGCTTGAATGCATTTCAAAGAAATTCTGTTGATGTCGTCATAGCATTTATTCAGAAAATGAATGGCTATCTTCGTTTACATTAATTATTCCAACGAAAGCGTATGAATGCCTATACATATGTTTCAGAGTTTATTGGTAATATATGCAGTGTACTGTATAATAAGATTATAAGCATAATACAAACTACATCTTGCCGTGTTTTTTATACACTCTCTGATGAAGCATAAAGTTTGAAACGAGATGACAGAATCGGTCGCACGCGCACCTGTGAATATATAGATGCAGAATTCACTTCATTTCCATATATGTCATTTATAGATGAAAAGCGGGTCCCGATTTGTCTCGTAAAACAAAATCATCGTGGTATTAACAGAGTTTCTATGATAACGGGTGGATGGTGATGTTAGCACAGCGAAAGAGAAGAGAGATAGAAAGGTTAATACGAATTACTCACTATTTTCTTTTGGTTAACAAAATGAAGTTGTGATATTGTATGCTTGAAACAAGAACGTGTCTAGAATCGACCACAATACAGTAAAAGATTACCTTTGGGTACATGCTAACGTCGGCATCATAAATATTTTAAATGAAATGAGTCCCAAGCAATTTATTTTGGTTTATCTACCTATGTGTAACGTATTTGCATTAAAAACAATTTAATAGAAAATAGAAAGCATAAGCGTGTTAAGTTACAGTTAGTAACAGTTGTACATCCGTCGCATGCTCTTTCTTCCGGGTTTAAACTCCATATATGTGCCCCTAATGAATCCAACCACATTCTAACTGTAACTTATCATGCTTATATTTTCTATTGGATATTACATTTTGTTAAACGCAGAACAGTCACACATGATAAGTAAACCGAATTGTTATTGACTAATTTCCCAATTATACCCCTTTAAAATCTGTTATTTTGTCAATAGTAACGTTTACTATCGAATTCGCATGAACATGAAAGGAAGTAACAGGAAAAAACGATTTTATTTAAATATTTGTTTAATTAAAAGAAATTCAGTTGAGAATTATAAATGTTAACAATCGTTTATTAATAAACTCTACTGAAAAACCGACGGCACTACATGTCACCAACGAACATAAAATATAGTGCACACTGTTTAGATTGTTTGTGTTAAACAAAAAGTATAGGGACCGGCCTGTTATGCGTATTTAAATAAAAATTCGATGTCTTTTTATTATTTGTGATCGAAAACATAACTTTGTACTTTTATTTGTCGCTAAATCGTTAGTAATAAATATGAAGTGAGCTGAAGACCGGTGTAATAAAAAATGGCCCTAAGTATATGTTTACGTATTTCTTGATGATGCGATGAGTTAAAGGATGAAACTTGGTGTTGTGGGAGCGATTAGTCACTCCTACTCATGCGCTAGAATAAGTAATCAAAGAGAAACTGGCTAGTTAGATGAAATGTAAAATTGATAGAAATTGAGCTAAACTATTTTTTGATTATTAAAAACACGTAACACAATTGGCTTAACTCGCACATGAATAAGATTTATATATTTAACTTTTATTCGGAAACTATATCCGTCAACAGAACAGGAGTAAATCTCACTCTCTCTCTCTCCTTATCTGTATATATATATATATATATATATATATATATATATATATATATATATATATACTACCAAAACCTACCCGCCCTCCGGGCAGCAATTACTTGGGAGGGCGGCGTTAATTAAAATAAATGTTTTTTACTCAGAGAATTCCATACTTTTAATAAACTTTGGTTAATTTGTAGATTAACATTTATTAGCTAAATAACCCCCCTTAAAAACGAGATTCTATTTAGGGTAACTCTAGATCGTTAGGGCAGTTAATATGTTTTCAACACTAACCCATAGTTTGACTGGCAAGGTCGTAAATCGCCACAGAAGATCCCCTCTCTCTAGAGAAAATAACGCACATAATTCATGTTCAATGGCAAAAAAGTGTAAACTGCTATGAAACCCATAGAATAGAATAAAAATATAGGATCATTTTACGTTAGAAGTATATGTTAAACTAGCCTCCATTCTAAATTTTAAAATATTTGTAGTTGTTTATCTTTCGGACAGGTTTTTCAGTATATTCACACGTAATCGTCTGTAAAAGTAAAGTGGGGTTGTATTGAGGTGTAAATCTGCAATAATATCCAAAATTTCAATATTTTTATTTATTCCATAAAAATAAGATATTTACTTAGATTATTTTAATGTTATTTATTAAATTTTAATCGGAATAGTAAACACAATTAAAATCAATTGCTTTATATAAAAATAAATAGGGACATATAGTAAAAAAAGTATACGATTTAAAAAAATAAATATGGCAGATTAACACCTACTATTAATATATCACCAACTCGAAAAATGACATTCTGCTTTTTTAGGGGATTACGTGTTAACACTATGGAAAACAGAAACAAAGAAAAGCAAAAAGGGTCAGTTGTATATATATATTAACATAAAATATTCCAATATTTCCGGATTATTGTATTTTTGTAGGGAACTTAACAACATCTTTTTACCACTAACCCTAGTCTGAGTGGCAAAGTGATAAAACCATACGTAATCTCCTAAAAAAGTAGCGTCCCCCTCCAAAACAAATGCAGCGGATTTAACTCCCATAATAAAAAATAATTTAGTTAACTGCCTTAAAATGTGCCCCAAAAATTAAATTCATATACGAAAATTTTCCCAACTTTAAATTATAAAATAATTGTTTTTTTTCTTTTCTTCTTTTTATCAAGTTAACAAAGGTAGAAATATTTGGGGAGATTTAACGAGGATGTTAATCTACAATCATACCAAAATATGAATCTATATTTTATTTTTGTAATCTGGACAGATCATAGCCCGGGATATCTTTACAGGGAAGCATTTTATCTTTTTATGATTTTATTAGAAATCGTGGCTACTAGATAATTTTATTTTAGGATTAGTATTTTTGCCGAATATTTCAGTGTTTTTACGCTGCCGTTTAAAATGTGGAAATGCTGCTCCGCTTTATGAATCAAACAGGGGACAATCGTAGTATATATACGACGTACTGTATATATGACTGCTTTTTGTCAATGTATCAAATTAAATATTGTGATACAATATGAATAGGACAATTATTAGAAAGCGAATAGACGTTTAATAAAATCGAGGAAGTGCAGATACAACAAGATGGCGAGAAGTAAGATGGTGTGCATTTTAAACATCTACTTTTTGTAACATTTACAGTATTAAATAAAAGAAATGTGGTAGGTACATACTAGTAGGAAAAGTAAATAAAAGCCTTCCACTTTTCAGAACAGAAATGGATGAGTAACGGAAAAAGTATTCGAAAAAAAAACAAACAGATCGTAGAGGAGTGACACTACTCAACGATACAATGCAAGGGATTATTTAATGTCGTCAAAATGTTCTTGAAAGACGAAAAGTAGACTTCAGAGATTTGTCAAAGGATCTCCGAAATTAGGCATTTGAATATTCTATAGAAATGAAAACGTCAGCTTCTTTAAGTGAACGAGGATATGTTACTGAGCGTATCTGCGGCTTGTTTAATAAGTCGTTAAACTAGTTTCAATAGTCATAACTTGACCATTTATTTATAACTTTGAAACGTTTTATTAAAAACAGTGTATGACGATAGAGATTACACAATAAGAGTTATGGTCTCACTTATTTCGAATTTGTACAATTGCTTGTTATTTTCTAGTTTAAATCTCATTAAAATTTGAGTTAACCAACATTAAAATATATTTATTTACGAAGTCGAATGAGTCAGACTGCAAAATAATGTAACTGGATCAAAAACAAAGTGTTATATGAAAAACTGTGTTAAAATAGAACATACGTTATTAAATGTGGAAGACTCTGCTAACATAGTGGTTACACGACTTATGAAGGTATTAAATTGGATGGCCTTAAAATGATTAAAATGTAAGTTTTAAATTTCACAGAAATCTGAGATAAATAATTAATTTAGGAGTTTTATGTTAAATCGCACAAGAAATTAATTAAATATCATTGCTTTAGAACGATTTGTATTTTATAAGGAACCTTCCAACCAAATATTAAGTTCGTAGGTATAGTAGACTAAAAGTCAACATACAGACATCTTTGTTATTAGTATAGATTCCTATATTCAATATATTCAATATATATGCAATTGATGTATAGAGTTCCATTACGACTTCTGTCGGAAAATAGTCAACCGTTCCTGACAGCAGATATAATTACATTGACAATGACAAATAAAATCATTAAGAAAGTATGAATGTAAGTCCAATGCAATTATTAGATAACATTTTTGATGATAATTTATTGAACAGTTGGTGAAAAAATGAAGTAAATTGATCATTGATATAATTCTAGCTGACACACCGATGGATAGATAGATAGAGAACACCCGTGTGCACGAGAGAGAAATTAAGAAAGGCAAAGTGTCAAAGAATGATATACCTCGAGAAATACAAAAATATAAGTCAATTTGTCATTAAACCGAATAAAATTTATTGGAAAATAAAAATAGAAAAGCAAAAAACACCATGCAAAACGACTGTTAGAATATATTTACATCCATATAAAGTGTTCATGCTTGTCAAAGACCAATTTAAACCCAGATATTGTAGGCATCGTCACGACCTTCTCTGACAGACTGTTCCCAGAAGTGGAAACACGGGAGGAGAATGCTGTGTTTCTTCTATTTTCCTTTACTTTTATTCACCCAAAACAAGTCATATTGACACTGAGACGTAAAAGGCTACTGGTAATTAAGGCCAATATTTATAGGGGCATCCCTAAGTGGGGAGTTGGGCAGCAAAATATTTGTTCACATTACATGTAAATGTTGGTACAGTTGGGGAAACAGTGAAGGAAATGCAAAAACAGCGGTTCGAGGAAAGAAGCAATTATATAAAAAGTTTTTCCGGCATCTATGTACCTCTACAGTGAAGGAGTAGGGCTTCTCTGCTTGTCTGGTTTCTTTTGGGTATTTACGACGAAGGGGGTATAAGTACAGTAACTTCGTCGGAGCACATTCCGTGGAAGTGCTTGTAAAAGAAGAACAGAAATGTAACATTGCGATGATGGGACAGGTGGTGGAGCTTAATAGGCAGTGTAAGGGCTATTAGGTTATATATTCGTTTTGGTATCCTATCCAAGAGGGAGAGACTAGTGGATGGTGCATCAGCCCAGATATGGAAACACTATTTCATGCAGTGGCGAATGGTGGCTTCATAGAGATATAGGATACGTGCAAGTGTGAGGAATTTTCTTTTATTATACACACACACACACACACACACACACACACACACACACATATATATATATATATATATATATATATATATACATGAAATGTTATAAGGATATATAATATTTTATGTATAGATTTTAAATATTTACTTCAACAGTGCTAAGTGCAACATTGCATATGTGAGTAGAGCTAGGTGATAAGGCATTTTAGCCTGACGATTCCCTACGAGGATGAAAGGTGGAAGCCTCTGTGTAACTAAATTGCCATAGATATATTTTCATAATTTACTATATATATATATATATATATATATATATATATATATATATATATATATATATATATATATATATATAGCTGAATCTTGCTTCTCCGATAGCTGGAAAATTGCCTCTGTGGTACCAGTCTACAAGAGTTCTGGGAATAGAACCGACACTCAGAACTACCGCCCAATCAGTCTACTCCCGATCTTTGCCATAATCTTCGAATCCTTAATCAATCTAACGATAGTACGGTACTTAGTTAATGCTAAACTTCTATCTGACTGCCAGCATGGATTTAGACAAGCACGATCTACTGCAGACATCCTAACGGTCATCTCTGAACGCATGTATCATACACTCGACAAGGCAGGTGAAGCTAGGGCAGTAGCGCTTGATATATCCAAGGCCTTTGACAAGGTATGGCATAAAGGGATTTCCCTGAAAATACGCTCTTATGATATTACTGGGCAACTACTTAATATAATTAGATCCTTTCTAAACAAAAGAAAAACCAGGTTGTCCTCGATGGCCGTTCATCTAAGCAACATGACATAAATGCTGGTGTACCCCAGGGATCTATCCTTGGACCTTTGTTGTTCCCGATCTATATAAACGATCTCCCTGATGACATAGAGTCGGAGATTGGTTTATTTGCTGACGACATCACGCTTTACTCTCGCCATGTTGGCAAAAAAGACGCGATCATATCCGAGGCAATGGCTGAATCTTTAGAAAATAACCTCCAGGCTGTAGTGGATTGAGGTCATAGATGGCTGGTAACTTTTAATGCCGCAAAGACAAAGCTCCTTTCCTTCAACAACTACAAGAAGCCTCTCCAACCACCGATTGCCATGGCAAATAACACCCTACCTGAGAGTTCATCATTCAAACTCCTCGGCCTAACCTTCACAGGTAACATGAATTGGAACAAATACATTGAAGACATTGCCAAGGCTGCCGCAAAGAAGGTTCGCTCCCTCTACCGTGCTAGTAAACTCCTCTCACCTGACATTATCCTGTATTTCTACAGAGCCACCATCCGCCCATGCATGGAGTATTGTTGCCACATCTGGGATGGTGCATCATCTACTAGTCTCTCCCTCCTTGACAAGGTCCAAAAAAGAGTCGCCAATCTAATAGGTCCTTCACTGTCAACCAAGCTCCAGTCCCTGTCCCATCGCCGCAATGTAGCATCGTAATGTTTGTTTTACAAATACTTTAATGGACTATGCTCCGATGAATTGGCTACTCTGGTGCCCCCTCGACGTAAATTCACTAGACTAACTCGATAATCAACTAAATCCCTGCCCCCTGTTTCCCCGACAGTACTGACATGCAGAAATTTAAAACTAATGTAAACAAACATCTCGTTGCGCAGATCCCAATTTAGGCTGACCCTCCAACCTTCTCCCCTTTTCTTTTTTCTCAGTAGCCCCTTACGTCTACAGTGGCGGCCTGCCTTGTTTTAGGGTGGACCATGTTAATATATATATATTGTATGTGTATTTAGGCAGTATGTTCTCATTTCTGCAAACATTGTTAAAAAAACAGAATTTGTCTGTTTAATTATACTTTTTTATTTTATCAATTCTTCTGATACTCTTTTTTGTATTAAAATCAAAAAGATTAATAAATGTCCCATAGGTATCACGAACGTTTTCGATTCTTCGTCGAATCATCCTCAGGTGTTTTGATTCTAATACAAAAAACACCATCCGAAAAATTGAAAAAATAATAAGGTATAATTAAACAGACGAATTCTAAATGTATAAATTCACTTATAAGGGGCTATAGTGCAGATTTATTCAGTGGGGTGGGGGGGTGGGGGGGTCGAATGTAAATTCAGTTATGTAATAATTTATTCCAGAAAAATATTTTTATTCTATTTAACGTTTTTTAACGTTGTTTCTCTTGAAATGGAGGGCGGTAAGAAACTTGCCACTGCCAGCAATTATGCCAAGTTCCGCCACTAGCCGACATTAGCCGCCACTTCCCGACACTTCCGTTACTGCCGCCACATCCGTCACTGCTGCCACTTCCCGTCACTACCCGCCGCTCTGTACGCCTATGTCCCATTTTATCCAAAAGTGTATTCTCATGTAAAATTAACCGAGGAAGACAATAATCTCGAATCTCTAAATGTTCCTCTAATGGGGGCTATAGGGCAGATGCCGTCAAGGGAGTGTGGAATTTCAATGTAATTATGTAATAATTTAAAAAAATATATGTCATTACTTCGGGAAACTTTTAAAATTTTATTTTACGTTTTTTAACTCATTTCTCTTCAAATAGAGGGAGGTAAGAAACCCGCCACTGACAGCCACTACGCCAAGTTCCGCCACTACTCGCTACTGTTTATCATATTCTGCCAACAGCCGCCACTTTGTACGCCCATATCCCATTTGATATAAAAGTGTATTCTCATGTAAAATTAACCGAGCAAGATAATGGCAGTATTTTCTAATCTATAAATGCACATTTGGGGGCTATGGGATAGATTTCGTCAGGGGTGAGTGGGCTGAATTTCAATGTAATTATGTAATGATTTGAAAATGCTGAGTCATTACTTCCGGAAATAACTTTTTTATTTTATTTACCGTTTCTAAACGTCATTTTAGAAATAGAGGGATGTAAGAAACTCGCCACTGCCCGTCACTAGACCAAGTTGCCGCCATTGCCCGCCACTGCCCCCTACCGTCCGCCAATACCCCCAGCTCCGCAACTGAACCCAGATCTGTCCGCCACCGCTTGCTTCTACCCGCCACTGCTCTCTTCTACCTGCCACCACACCCAGATCAGCCACTGTCCGCAACTGTACGCCACTACGCCCAGGTCCAAAATGGACCGCATCTGCCCGTCACTAGCCGCTATTCTGTACGCCCAGATCAACCACTACTTGCCCCTTTGTCCGCTATTACCCGCTACTCTGTCGTCCGCTACTGCCCGCCATTACCATCTACTGCGTTTTAGTGTACTTTGGATGCATTCTTAATTTTATTTGGTTAGTTTCATTAGCGCTTTGAAGGCATCGTAAAAACGGGTGCAATAAATAAAAGATCCGTTTAGTAATCCAAAAAATTATCAACATACTAGATAGAGCAAGTGTGTTTAAACGTAACGATGCCCGGGAAACACAACTTCTCTGTCTTTTGTTAACTTGGTGTAGCCAGGGAGCCATGATAATAACTCAGTTTTCTATTTGGTACATCGGATAAGTTAATCCTAAGTACTTAATATCATAGATAGAGCAGAGGTGTTTAGTCGGCGTTGTCCGGCAGTAATCAATATCATATGTGTTGCTCATGAAATAGTGTTCATTATCTTAGATAGAGCAGATGTGTGCAATGATACAATATTACATTTGCAATGTAGTATCTGCTCGATGGAGAAGGGGAAAACAAGAAACACGGTGTTTCTCGGGAATACACTAACATACATATAGTTTCATTATATTTTTAATTGGAGGGGGGGGAGATTAGAAACTTTGCGTTGCCCGGTAATAAATACAAACAATATAGATCTCATTATAGTTTTTAGGAAATGGGTGGGGAATATATATATATATATATATATATATATATATATATATATTCATTTTTCGTAGTACAACATTTTATTACAGCAAGGAGTATAGACATTTCTGACATTTTAATTTCATGGGAGTATGAAATTGAAACAGTGAAAAAAACGGTGGGGAAAGTATAATTATATAAATTTACTATGTCGGTTTCGTCTACACTCATCAGAGTAAATACGTGGGAGTAAATACGATTAAACCTAAAATATCGAGTGAAATGATGACAAATAACAGTTTAGAGAAAAATAAAGATATATTGGGGGGTGGTGTCACAAGTGGATCACATGTCGTCCTAGAAGCCACTCCTTCTGTTTACATAGGGATTGTTTTAATGATTTGATATAGATTGTAACCAGGATATTAAGGTGGAATCACGAATGAGGCACATTCGGCGCTATTTATAAGATGGTGATCCGGATGTGTTGACTAAATTATTTAAATTATTTAATCAGCGATGGCGTATTGCAAGACGGTGTGTTGTTTTATTCTGTATATATATATATATATATATATATATATATATATATATATATATATGTATATGTATATGTAACAAAACGGACATTATTTATATGTTCATCACGTTTCCCCTTCAAATACTTTTTTGGTTGACTGAATGAAGACAAATCATCAGTGAACATATAGAAACAAATCCGTTTTTTAAAGTTTTCATTATGTTGGTTTACTTGACTTATGTGCGTATTCCAGACAACTTCGCCACATGCTTGTGAACGAAAATAATCCACATTACATTCTTGTGCTCGTCTGTCAGCTGTTAAGAGCTGTACACTATTACGAGCAATGATCTTGTAAGTCTATCTTTTTGAGTGTTTTTTTCATATTGATTGGTTCATTGCTGAGCTTAAAATATAAAATGTTTGTATCAATGCATAAACATTCCTAAGCCCTTGATCATTTATAATTTGTATTTTATCTTCATTAGAGCGGGAAAACCTGAGATGTGGGTAGACAGAAAAATACCTTTTGTATTATATATATTTGTTTCGTGTTTCAGAACAGAAATCTTTTAACAAAAGAAAAAATTACAAACATACAACTTTAGTATTTTAAGTATACTGGCGACGAGCATTTAAAAATCATTAGACCAAGTAAATGATTTTCTAATTTAAAACCAAAGAAAAACGAGTATTATATTTTTGGAATTTGATATAGAATCATACTATCAATCTATGTCACCTATCATTCTGAATAAATCCCTGCTTATGTCTATGAGAGTATGGCTATTACTCTTCTAGACATTTATACTCCTTGCTTGATTTATACTCATTGCTAGAAAATCTGTTATGGAATTTGAGAAAGGAAAAATACAAACGACTAGCTTGGCATCTTCATAGGTTCAACAGAGTCAGCGTAGGTGGCGGACTTAGTCGGTTTAATCGGTTTAAATGAAATATCTGCAATATATTACTTTTTAGATATAAACATTCAGAGCCGATGCGCTTATTACTGTCAATGGTTATAGCTGATCATATGATCAAATTAATTCAAGTTAAATATTACGATAGACCCTAACCAGAAACGAATAAACTAGAGAATATACTCATACGAATTAATTATACTTTCAGTATCAGAAGCCAAACCAGACACTCTACTATGTACACGAATAAATCTAATCTTCTTAAATCAATAATAAATATCTAGCATCTCAAATAAAATCTCAGTGTCATCTCTTAACTTTCATTTTGTTTACTTAAATAACGATTATTATACCACTGCGTTTAGTACATATAATTATAGGGAAAGGATTAGTTTAACGTGAGTAAACCTAACCCGAGGAGAAATAATTATATTATAATACATAATATGTTAAATGACGATAAACATAAATATAACAAATAAAAATCAAGTAGGAGTAAATAAACCAAATGAATGGCTTCATACACCCAATAAACATAGTGCTAGAAGAATCCCGAGAAATAAAAACCAACAACCACATAGGTTCGATTGCCCTTCATTAACTAATAACGCCCCCAAAATAGAAGTATAACATGGTTCAATTCCCGCTTCTTGTGTACACACATACCGAAATAAATTAATAGTTGAATAAATAAACACTTTGGTATCAACCATAAATATAATAAAATTATAATAAAAAATAACATTGAAGTATCATATTCAACGGTACAAAATCGAAGCCAAATATAATTGTAACAATCTATAATTTAATTAGAACTCTTCAAGCTAGTACCCACTCTGTCACTCATGTTTTAATAAGATGTAATAATATGGATGAATGCACTTTAGAAATGATTGTATGCATCCCAATGTAGTTTATAAATGTGTATTAAACAATGACTATAGACCCCCTAATAATAATAATAATAATAATAATAATAATAATAATAATAATAATAAAAACTAGCTGTGATACTGTAAGGAACTTAAATGAACTTCTCTTCAACAACACCACAAAAAACAACAAATCTCTGTGCTCTCATAGCTGTCAAAAACGCAACTTCCTGTCTTCCCCAATCCGCCCTTTTAAAAGCAGTTCTTCTCCTTATATGAAAACGAATGCCAAAACTCAACTACGAACAGCAGTTTTTGTCCACTGAAAAACGAGTGTCCATCATGCAAAACAGTCCACGCGCTTCAAAGCTGTAAACCCTTCATTTTCATAGCCATTGTTACAGTAGTCAGCATTTAACCCTCCTTTATATTTAAAACCACACTACCATGAGATAATACAAATGTCCTTACATTATATAAACTAAAGGAATTTCAGCACATGTAAACTCTTGTAACAATAACCACCTTGATACAATTCTCTCACTGTATTCTTTAGATTATTCGCACTACTGTTCTCATCTTGGATTTTCTTCTCACAAAGTTTCGGCCGATGTACTTTCCAACCTTCGTCAAATGTATATTGACGAACCCGTGAATCTTTATTTTGAACTCGGAAATAATAAAATGAATCCAAACTATAATTCTTCATCTAAAAATACCGAAGCATCACTCCTCTATCGAAGCATATTACGACCTTTAATAAAAGACAGACCGCATACACTATAGAATTACCATTATAAAAAAAGTCTTATTAACCAGGTCAAGGAAATGTAATCTATGTTTAAGCGAAGCACTAGCCATTTTGAAGCATCAAATGGCGACTTTAAATAGAAAATCAGAAATCATAGCCAACTGCTTACACAAAGGAAAATTAAAATATCAGCAATTCAAAATTAATTAGAATTGATTAAATAATGTTACCCCGCCATAAATGAGCAACTCTTCGTTCTGTTACCGCCGTCAATTGAATATATACGTGCTATATATAATATAAGATTTAATTGAGACAATATATTATGTACCGCTAAAATATAAAATCATTTGACAATCTGGTTTGACAAGCATGTTTACCAAGATTCGCGTGATATCATTATAGTCTCTTTATACAGGGAGGAAAGATAAGTTCGACAATTATCGTGGCATCTCTGTATTGAATTGGACAGGAAAGGTATTCACGAGAATTATCGGAACTTTGTTAAGGACATTCTCTACTGCGTTTCGGGATTTTCTCTATGCAAACGACTTGTATCTTGTTGCTCACTCGTAGAATTATATGTGGTATATCATGTATAATTTTGTCTGAGCATGTAGAATAATGTGTCTCACAATAAGCCTTGGTAATACAAAGGCGATGTTAGCCCTGACCTCTAGCAACCTGTATCAGGAGCCGGATATATTTGTTAAAGGTCACAAACTGTCTGTAGTGGATCTGTTTATATATCTGGGTTGTGTTATTTCGAGGAACGGGTCGTTGGATCCTGAGATAAGTAGATGTATCCAACAAGTTAGTGTGTCTTTTGGTCAGTTGGAAAAGCCGGTGTTGGTACCACGTGAGATCAGACTGGAAACTAAGATATCTGTGTATGATGTCTGTGTTGTATCAACTTTGTTATATACATGTGAGACATGGACCACATTCAAAGCTCAAATTCACCTAGTATAGCGTTTCCATCAGAATTGCCTTAGACACTTGCTTAACATTTGTCCGGATAACTTTAGCTTCAGAGTGTTTCAACAACCTGCTGTTCGAAGCATTGGGTCGCGTATAAGAAAACTCAGACCTCGTTGGGCTCATCATCTTGTTCGTCTTACTGACGACAGACTGGCTAAGCAGGTGATTTATGGGGAACAAATTCGAAATACTCGCCCACTGTATCTCTACAAAGCCATGCATGGAGTATTGTTGCCACATCTGGGCTGGTACATTGTCTACTAGTCTCTCCCTCCTTTACAAGATCCTAAAAAGAGTCGCCAACTTAATAAGTCCTTCACTGTCAACCAAACTCCAGCTCATGTCCTATCGCCGCAATGTAACATCCTTGTGCTTGTTTTACAAATACTTCAATGGATTATGCTCCGATGAACTGGCTACTGTGGTGCCCCCTCGACGTAAATTCACTAAACCAACTCGACAATCATCTAAATTCCACCCATTCACTGTGGAGGTCTCTAGATGCCGGAGAGCCTCCAATAGCTTCCTACTTCGTGTTGCTAGCCTCTGGAACGTCCTCCCTGCACCTGTTTCCCAGACAGTACCGACATGCAGAGGTTTAAAACTAATGTAAACAGACATCTCGCTGCACAGCTCCCAACTTAGAATGACACCCTAAACCTACTCCCTAATTATCAGTAGCATCTTACGTCTACAGCGGCGTCCTGCCTTGTTTGGGGTGAAATATGAATTTTTTTTTTCAATATCCAGTCCCTGTTGAGAACGAATTTTCGACTAGTATTTAGTCGGTCCAATCATCAGTCAACTCTCGCAGATTGAATCATTTTGAAATCCGTTCTATGCAGCACCTTAACACGCTCTATTTTATAGTTACTGGCACAGCATGGATTTGCAACCAAATACTAGCAAATAGTAGAGTTCAAAGTAGCAGAGGAAAGGTTACAAATGATCCTGTCCTTCCCTGTATGATCTTAAATTGAACGTGCTGATTTATGCGGGTCTGCAAATTCAATGGGTTACACCCAACATAACTAGCATCACACCAACATTTAAAACGGTAAACATCACTACTATAATTGATAAAAGGCACACTATCATTACGAAAAGAAGGAAAAGTAATTCGTGTAGCATACGCCAAGCGCAGTGAAATAGAGTACAAGCAATTAATATTGCTTCCATCAATTAGCTTACCCAGTATTTTACTATTTTTCCCTATCTAGGTTAATTTGAAATAAATAGGACTTTTCAAATGACGACAAATTTTAGGGGATTTGCAATCCCTAACCTTTTTATTGATATAATTATTAATAAGGTATTTCGAGTAACCATTATTAATAAATTCTCCCCTGATCGTATTAAGTTCGGATTCCACTCTGCTTAGACAATATATCATAATGGCTAAGGTATAAATAATTCTCTTTATTTTGTTAATATTGTTTATTCCTTTATACTATCGTTTCTTCTGACAAGATGATAGGCGAAAAATCTCGAATTTGATATATATATATATATATATATATATCGATATTTATTTATGGGTTCTTACAAAAAATATATATTAAAGTATATACTTTTTATAAAATCCGAAAATGTACTAAATTACAAGCTGCAGAGTATATATATTATATAGTTGCATTCCAATGACCATATATCTTCACATATCGTCGAACAACCAAAACCATAACTTTCATCTGTACTTTCAATTTCTTTATTTTTATATATTTGCGAATACCTATAATTGTTCTTTGTCTCACATATAATATTTTTAATATGTTTATATTTTATTTTTTATGTTTATTCTTTTCTAAATTAAATATTATTTCTACATATTACGCGCGTTCCACAGGTAAGAGCTTGTTTGAAGAGTCGTTTGAAGTTTTATGAACAACCTTTTCTTTTGGGTGGAAGAATTCTGAATTTTTGTCACCATTTTTCATATGAGTTTTTTTTCATGTATTTTAAAATGCCATTAACTTTGTCAATAACTCTTTTTAATCTTTTTATATATTTCTTTTTTATGACTTTGGAATGTTGTCTTTTTCTAATTACTATTGAATGAAAAATTGATCTAATGATGAACGAGGTTAAGATAGAAGACTATGTATTTCTCTTGACTTTGTTGTGAAACGTGCGTAAATTGAAGTAAACGTACTGAATTCGCAAATGAAACAAACGTAAAAAATAAAATATAAATATGTAAACAAATTGTTTGTAAAACAAATAGGAATTACAAGTATTTGCCGATATATGAAAATAAGGAAATTAAAAGAACAGATGAAAGTTATGGTTTTTTTTATCAATTTTTTTTTGCAAATCCAGATTCTTTCGAAAATGAATTCAAACTTTTAATTTTCAGTTGAAATCAGTGTGAAAATACAAGATTTTTAGTTGGGAACTATGTGAAAATGCAAATCTAGATACTTTACAATAGGTTCTAAAACTTTTGATTTTCAGTTAAAAAAACATTGTGAAAATACATTATTTTCAGTTGCGAACAGTGTTAAAATGCTAATTTAGACTTTCAAACCTTTGATTTTCAGTTGAAATCAGTGTGAAAATAAATGATTTTCAGTTGCGAACAGCGTTATAAGCCAAATTTAGACTTTTAAACCTTTGATTTTCAGTTGAAATCAGTGTGAAAATAAATGATTTTCAGTTGCGAACAGCGTTATAAGCCAACTTTAGACTTTTAAACCTTTGATTTTCAGTTGAAATCAGTGTGAAAATAAATGATTTTCAGTTGCGAACAGCGTTATAAGCCAAATTTAGACTTTTAAACCTTTGATTTTCAGTTGAAATCAGTGTAAAAATAAATGATTTTCAGTTGCGAACAGCGTTATAAGCCAAATTTAGACTTTTAAACCTTTGATTTTCAGTTGAATTCAGTGTGAAAATAAATGATTTTCAGTTGCGAACAGCGTTATAAGCCAAATTTAGACTTTTAAACCTTTGATTTTCAGTTGAAATCAGTGTGAAAATAAATGATTTTCAGTTGCGAACAGCGTTATAAGCCAAATTTAGACTTTTAAACCTTTGATTTTCAGTTGAAATCAGTGTGAAAATAAATGATTTTCAGTTGCGAACAGCGTTATAAGCCAAATTTAGACTTTTAAACCTTTGATTTTCAGTTGAAATCAGTGTGAAAATAAATGATTTTCAGTTGCGAACAGTGTTTAAATGCAAATTTAGACTCTCAAACCATTGATTTTCAGTTGAAATCAGTGTGAAAATACATGATTTTTAGTTAGGAACACTGTGGAAGTACAAATCTAGATACTTTACAATAGGCTTTTAAACTTTTGATTTTCAGTTGAAATCGGTATGAAAATACATGATTTTCAGTGGGAAACTATGTGAAAATTAAAATCTAGATACTTAAAAATAGGCTTTCAAACTTTTGATTTTCAGTTAAAAACAGTGTGAAAATACATGATTTTCAGTAGGTAACCGTGTGAAAATGCAAATCTAAATACTTTACAATAGGCTTTTAAACTTTTGATTTTCAGTTGCGATCAATGTAAAAATGCATGATTTTCAGTTAGAAACAATATGAAAATTCTTGATTTTCTGTTGGGAACACTGTGAAAATTAAAATCTAGACACTTAACAATAGGCTTTCAGTGTGAAAATACATGATTTTCAGTTGGGAACATTGTTAAAATGCAAATCTAGATACTTAACAACAGGTATTCAAACTTTTGATGTTCAGTTGTAAACAGTGTGAAAATGCAAATCTAAATACTTTATAATAGGCTTTGAAACATTTGATTTTCAGTTCATATCAGTATTATAATACATGATTTTCAGTTGGAAACACTGTGAAAATGCAGCTCTAGATTCTTTACAATAGGCTTTCAAACTTTTGATTTTCAATTAAAATCAGTGTGAACATACATTATTTTCAGTATGGAACTATGTGAAAATTAAAATCTAGATACTTTACAATAAGCTTTTAAACTTTTGATGTTCAGTTGGAAACAATGTGAAAATGCTTGATTTTCAGTTGGGAACACTGTGAAAATCCAAATCTAGATACTTTACAATAAGCTTTTAAACTTTTGATTTTCAGTTGATATCAGTGTGAAAATATATAATTTTGAGTAGAGAATACTGTGAAATGTAAACCTAGATACTTTCGAAAAGGCTTTCAAACTTTTGATTTTCAGTTAAAAACAGTGTGAAAATACATGATTTTCAGTTGCGAACTATGTGAAAATGCAAATCTAGATACTTTACAATAGGCATTGAAACATTTGATTGATTGTTCCATATGGTCATTGGAATGCACCTATAACACACACACACACACACACACACACACACACATATACATATATATATATATATATATATATATGTATATATATATATATAATGCCTGACGATTGTCTACGGGGATTAAACGCGGAAGCATCTGTGTAGCGTAATTGTCATATATATATATATATATATATATATATATATATATATATATATATATATATATTCATACATTTATTGTAAAACAGACGTTCGATCATGGATATATAATCTTTATCAATGTGTTGAAACAACACAAATGCTTTGTAGATAGAAATGCGAAAACCAATCAAACATCAACAAACGTGCAAGGAACACGATGTACACATACTAACACATACACAGACACTTGTATATATATATATATATATATATATATATATATATGAAGCAATCCAACAAAAGATATAAGCGTCAACTAATATCTTATAATTAGTGAAACATCCGGATAAAAAAACTGAAGCTCAATATACTGGATAGAGCATTAATATTATAATATAAAATGAAGTAATAAAATAAGGTGTCAATCAAATTTTATTAGAATTCAAAGTTCATGCAAAGCATCCTTAAGTCCTTAGCTCATGAGTTTTCAAAGATAATTCTTCTCTTCAGAGGACCATTACCGCAGTTATACTACTACAGGCAATAAAATTACGCTTTGAAAATATATAAAAAATTATATACACAAATATATAAAAATACATAACATCAAACATATCAATGTTTGATGTTATGTATTTTTATATATTTGTGTATATAATTTTTTATATATTTTCAAAGCGTAATTTTATTGCCTGTAGTAGTATAACTGCGGTAATGGTCCTCTGAAGAGAAGAATTATCTTTGAAAACTCATGAGCTAAGGACTTAAGGATGCTTTGCATGAACTTTGAATTCTAATAAAATTTGATTGACACCTTATTTTATTACTTCATTTTATATTATAATATATATATATATATATATATATATATATATATATATATATATATATATATATATAAATATGTAATCCATGTGTATGTATGCGTACAGTTAATATCAATATGAATAAGCGAACATTGATTTTTTCATTTGAATTACAACTTTGAATTTAGTTTCATTTGGTCTCTCGATATCTGAATTAAATGCTTTAAGAAAAGATTTACGCACGAAGCAGAATGTGAACACCTGGATATTCTGTCAAGCGTGCAAATCAAATTTCCATGTTACAGAGTCAAACAGATCACAAAGTCAATATTTTCTTTGTTCTGCAAAATTGTTGGCAAAAAGGCAAATAATTGAAAAAAAAACAACAAAAAAAACGAATGAGTGAGACTGAATGGCTGCTGAAACGGAAATAAATGTCAATGGAAAAGGAATTAACGGGATGAACACTGATACTGTTTATCATATCAGATGTGAACTGTGTTAAGCACAAGCTGACTGAAGTTTTTGCATACACGTTCAGTGAAATTGTAATGATATTTTGTAGATGACAACTACAGTTAAAGAAAAGTTTCGTGGCTGTGCTTTAAGCATACATCAGATCCACACAGTAAAGTAGTAGTTTAATAGGCATAATTGAACCTAGGCAGCACATAAGAAAAATACGTTAAGTAAGCAATAAGCATAACAGAAGACTTAGAAATACACGGAAGGTGAGTGCAAGGCGTATTAAGTGAACTCGATGGAGTTTGTGAGAAGAGAACAGAAGTTAAAAAGAAGAGCATTGTATTTATTCTTGATCGCCTTTTGCTTGTTCGATTGTAGAGAAAACAGAAGACATATTAATACGATTCGATCATCTAACATTTTCTTGCATGACAAAACGTAGTTTAGGCTTTGTATGCCGTATATTGGTTTCCGAGAAGAATATTCACTTGATTTGATTACAAGTTTATTCGGTGTATGCATCGATTTTATAACCAGAAAACGTAGATTTACTTCACGCTAAACTTATTGTAAAAATCATGACAACTTTACTACGAGACAGACTACTGCCAGTAGATATAAAAACTGATAATAAATATAAACAAGTTAAAGGAATAGAACGTACATGACCTGTTTAATCAAGGAAGGGCACAGGTTAATTTCTCGTCGCCTGAGGACCACATGCTAGGGAATGCCGAGGGGAACTGATGACATTTTCACAAGTGATATGTTACCAAACCATGAACATAATTAAACATAAAATTTCTTGCATGAAAGACAAATCAAACACTTTTTAAAATGTTAAAAGTTAAACAAAAGTTGCACATTTTAATCCAGTTGTTTCGTTACCATCTTTCTTTAATATACTCATATTATATGTCATCTTTTGTGTTTAGTAAGCGTTAAAAAGTATTCAAATGACGTAATACACATAATATAGTAGCTTGGCAACCTTGCGTAATGTCACTTTAAACTTGTGCGATTTATATTATTGAAGTTATTAACAATATTATGATCTGCAATAAAGCGAGAAACACAGTTTATATATATATATATATATATATATATATATATATATATATATATATATATATAATATTGAATTATATATTTAATATTTTACCTAAGTACGACGTCGTTTAGAGCTTTCGGCTTTCATCAGCGCAGGGGAATGACAATTTAAAACGATCACAGGTCACAAACTCGGTTCACAAAGACGACTTAAATTTGTAGGCATTTGATCAATCACTTAGGCCAGGTGAGGTTGTCACGTGATAACGGAGAAATTAAGTTAAAATTACGTTAAAAGCCGCGATTATAAAAATCAATACATCCGATAGAACTCAACAGCAGAGTTTGAGTATTGCACTGAGTCTACAGGCGAATTTCTATTTTTAATATCTGCAACAGTGCACGACATCAATTTTACTTAAATGTGTTTCTAATACACACACACACACACACACACACACACACACACACACACATATATATATATATATATATATATTGCTTCTAAAAGAATTTACAACATAAGAAGAATTTGTACTGCGATAATCCTTTATAAAAATACAGACGGAAATATTTTACTTCATTTATCTATGTAAGGTTAGTGGGAGAAAACCCCAATCGAAACAAAAAAGACATATAGTTGACTCTCTATGCCAGACTCTCTTCAGCCTCTGTTTATGTCTGTCAGATTTTACATAGCAATGGTTATATCTTTTTTGGGGTGAATGATAAAAAGGTTTCTCATTCTGCTATTTTTCGGATATTTCCCCATGTTACGAACCTCAATTTTCCTCTGTTAAAAATTTGTTCCAGGATTCTGACTTGAAGATGTTCTTATGGTAAACTGCCTGAATTCTGTATTTACGATATCATTTTTTTAAACAACTGTAAACCAAAGACTTACTTTGGGTATAAATTATTATAAAATTATATAATAATATATCTTTAAATAAATATATCTATTTACTGTAATTTACTGTTTACTGTAAAACAATTAGCTTATCTTTTGTAATTGGAATTCGTTTTTTCTTGTCAATCTATACAATTTCAAATTATATTATCATACTATATATATATATATATATATATATATATATATATATATATATATATATATATATATATATTTGACTAAAACACGCGTAAAGTTGTCTGGTTTCTACATTTTTACAGTTCATCATTTCAACGACGTTTCAAACTGTAGTAACACCTATCTCATTATTGTAAACGCGTGCGCCAGTGGGTTTCACTACAGATCGGACATTAAAAAAAGTATCTTAGATAACACCAGAAGAGATCGTCTATTATCGGCTACGCCGTAAGACTTCGACGATGAAAAAGCACAAAAGAAAAAGAAAAAAGGAAAATATTGTCTGTATTACCATTAATAGGGTTTTATAAAACCGAAAATCTGGATAAAAAAACAGATTTAATAAATATTTCATTTATTTGGGAAAATCACGCGCCAAGTTGTCTTGTTGCTCAATTTTCAATATATATATATATATATATATATATATATATATATATATATATACAGGCGTAGTTAGACGACACGGAATTTTCGCGTTTTGTGATTTTTTTGGTGATATCCTCGATGCGTTTAGAGACGATAAAGCTTGATCGACGAATCGAAAATATCACCCCAAAAATCACCAAACGCGAAAATTCCGTATCATTTAAAAACGTCTGCATAAATAACGACTTCCTTTATTCTTTGTTCGTGGTTGTGTGTTACGCTTAAATTTGAAATAACATTTCCGTGAGAAAAAAGCGTAAATGTTTTTTTTGATTTAAGCGTGACAAACAAATGCGAATTTTATTTAAAAATATAACGTTGCACACAATAGGATATGCTATTTAATACTTCATGATGACAGGTAAATGCAAATGGTATTCCAAATTTAAGCGTCCCACACAGATAAATATTCTATGTCGAATTTAAATGTAATGAACAAACGCAAAAAATTAGACCCAGAATAGAAAAACTTGAGAATCTCTCCAAACGAAAACAGATACAAAATTGGCATACTCTTAGGCCCGAAATCCTTCCCAATCATCCGTAAAAGTGATGACAAAGGAAGAAAAACTAATTGTAAAAATAGGAATGACCCATCATGAAAAATATCTATCTACTTCATCACTCTACAGAGCTGCAAGTTCGACATTCTGCTCAAGAAAACATCGTTTCTCAAACAATCTCTCAGCTTCATTTGTTTTCAAAGAGAAATTCAGAAAAAGGATACATAAGAGCTGTGCAATCACTGCTGAAAATGCTATTTCAAACAGAAGGGTGTGAGGTGGATGGGTCGGCCCAACTGTAATTCTTTCAACGAAGAAATATAACCTTTTTAAACTGCGATTTCAAACATGACAATATTCAGTTTGCGTACTTTCTCTTCAGCTGTCATACAGACACGAGATACATTACCTTTTGAAATTACGACTTGAGCATGATATTTTAAATCTAAAAAAATCATCCCTTTCACTTTTCAGGCTGGCAATTTTTTTTACTATATTGGAACTTACTCGGATATAACAAATCAAAACAATAAGTTCCGGCCCTAAGTAAAAATGCAACAACTTTTAGATTAAACATAGTGTATTGTCTTGGTGAAAGACCACTTTTCCTTCTTTATTTGTGACCGTTTTTTGCGATTTGTTCCTTCAAACGTATCAATAATTCTATGAGATAATTTTTGTTGATGGTCCTCCTATTCTCAAGGTAATCGATCAACAAAATACCCTGCGCATCCTAAAATACGGGGGTCAAAACCTTGCCTGCTGATTTTTTTTCGTTGGTCACTTTGATGAATTTTCACCCGCTGCTGTCCACTCAGATGATGCCGAAGTTTCTTCGGGGTGAAGTGTTGCATTCATTATTCATCCATTGTAACATATTGACGCAAACACTCATTTTTGTTGCGTTAGAGCAGTTGCAAACTTTGTTTGGAATCGTCGACATGTTGTTGTTTTTAATTGAGTGTGAATAAACGCGGTACTCACTTTGAAGACATCTTTTTAATTGAAAAATGTTCATGCAAAATGGTGAATACACTGCCTTCTGATATCTTCAACTCATTTGGTATCTCACGCTACTGCAACTTACGACCGGCCGAAACAAGTTTGTTGACATTGTTATGTTTTGGGGGACAACTGCCGAATTTGACCCACTGAAGGTTCACTATTGTTTATGTCTCTACGACCACGTTTAAAGTCAGCATTACACCACTTAACAATTGTTTTTATGGAGAAGATTCATAATCACGTAATTTCTTAGCTTGAACAATATTTTCTAAGCAGAACGCAATGCTTTATCAACACACAATATTTAGATTTTCCAGTGTTTTAAAAAAAGTTTTGAAAAGTAGATGCACTTAAATACTGTAATTGTAAAACTAATAATCCGATATGGCTCAAATTCTTACATGTGTCATATGAGGGAGTACTTTATAATATATATATATATATATATATATATATATATATATTATATTATATTACTGGCGCCATCTGTATGTCAGGCACGGAAATTATTGAGTGATGTGTTATTTAAGCAGAAATAAAATGCAGATAAGGAACTAATCTTTCATGTTTTTGCTATAAAAAAAGGTTATATTTGTCTTCTTCCTTCTCAGTATATATCTCTCTCTCATGGTCTATTGAAGTATCTCGCTATAACTCTGTATTTACTTTACCTAACTTTCTCTTTCTC
>OY744522.1:99712699-99767699 GCA_963556195.1 Sepiola atlantica | reverse complement strand
CCTCGACTTACCTCCCGACGAAATCTGCTCCATAACCCAATAAGAGGTTCACTTAATGATTCAGGAAAACTTCCATTATCTAATATTTCTTTCTATTAGGAACACACACATACATACATACATTGAGTTCTCTCTCTATATATATTGTTTATATAATTCTCATGAATCCTTTGGCGTACGATCGTTTCTAAGACGAAATAATTTTTGTTATTTATTTACTCCAACATGTGACAGGTATTAAAAGGTTGTATTAAATATATATTATGTTTACCATATAATATACAACAAACTATATATATATATATATATATATATAGATGTGTGAAAACCGACACCCATATAAACATGAACAGATGTAAACGTACATATACACATTCATATATATATATATATATATATATATATATATATATATATATATATATATATATATATATATATATATAAGCAAACATTGTTAAACGTAACATAATTTTGCTGCTTTATTATACCCTTTAAAATTTTTCTAATGATCTTGTTTGTGTCAAAATCAAAAATGTTAAACAACAATCCCATTAATTATTAACCTCCAATCAAAAAAGCCTCTAATTATCTCCGCAATCATTGGGCTATCTTGTTAAAATAGCGGAGAAAAACATATTTGTAGTACTTAATACACCTGACAAAACACAACATTGGAAACAATTATTGATTACCACACACAATTCAAAAGAATTAACGACATTCCTACTAAACATTAAAGACACAAGTTAACACACTTATCACTGTCAAAAACGAACAAATAGATAATTCCCAACTCTCTAAAATAATCAGTGATTACAAACCTGGTTATTTATACAGAATAGTTAAGATGCATACACCTAATTTCCCTCTTCCACCTATTATATCCTAAATTACAACTTCGACATATTAATTAACAAAACACCCTAAAGGTACTTACCAGCCCATATATACACAGTAATTATAGCATTAAGTCAATACAATACCTATTATAAATACTGCAAACCAAACAACCGGAAAATATAACCATTACTTTTAAGTGACGTAGAAAGCTTATTAACTGATGTACCTGTAAAAGAAACAATTGGTATCATTATCAATAATGTATACAATAACGCGTCTCTCCCTACACCCTGCCCATTTTAACAAAATACTAAAAGAAAAATTATCTTAATTTGCACTACTGAATAACGTTTTATAACTCCAAGGGAAATATCTGCACCTAAATTGACGGTGTTTCGATGGGTTTGGTTCCTGGGCCGACTATTCGCAATTCTATAGGGCAAACCTAAAAAATAAAATATTTAATAACATTATAAATCTTCTATTTACGTACGCTATTTTGATTATATCATTAATTTAGTTAATAATAATAACCCGACATACGCACTTTTCCCAAAATCCTCTGTTCTTAAATTCACTGTAGAACTTTACGTAAATAATGAAATTTAATTCCTTGATGTTCTTATTGACACCTCTAATAATACTTTTACCATTTCTTAACCAGCTTAAATCCTAGTTTCTTAGATCACATAATCATATGCTACCATCTCTACAAAGTAACCATTGTAAAAATCTTTTAAAAACTAATTCCCAATATAATATCGTTGATGAAGAAATAAAATTAATGATTGAAGACTTAACAACTACTACCAGCAATAATAAATATAAATCAAACAATATTAACCTATAATATTGTAACCAAATGCAATAACACTTTAGGGTAAAAGAAAAAGCAATACAAATATATTCCACGAATTCATGTCTCCAACTGACAATTATAATAAAATTCGACTCATTATTCACTACGAGAAATTTAAGATAAAAATCTTGTAGTAAAAAAGAATCCTCCTGCACATTAGAAATAACCAATGTTATTTATAAAGTTAAATACCTTTTGCTAATAGCTACATTGGTTTTACAACCACAACCTTACCCCGCTAACCCACCATGCAGCTTGTAAATTTTAGCTACATTCAATAGAATTTACAATTACATAACTTCCCGGCTCTGATTTAATTATGTAATAATACGAAAATTTTAATTCTTAAACAATTAGTTACAAAAAAATTAAAAATACTTGAAGCTATTTTCATTCAAATCCAAGAACCTACAATAAATAACATTACGTATGACATCTGTAAGAGGATTTTAAAATGATTAACGTAATAAAATTATTCCCGTAGCGCTAATTCTGGTGCCCAGAAATTTAAATTGTTAACGTTTATCCTTGACATACACTAGTTTTATCTTTAGACGACTAACTGACTTCACATGTGGGTTATCGGCTGCTTTTTGCAATTCTTGTCTTTTCTCCAACTTTTTTTGTTCATTTGTTTTAGTCAGCTTAAGATGATTCGATAAAGAATCGAAAACGTTAGTGATACATACAGAATATACATTCATTTTTTAGATTTTGACATAAATATCATTAGAATAATAGTAAAAATAAAATAAAAGATTATAAAAACCAAGTAAGGCTGATGTTTAACAATGTTTACTCAAATAAAAGAATGCTGCCTAAATATACAGGATATATATTTTCACATACATACACAATATATATGTATATATATATATTTATATATATATGTATATATATATGTATATATATATTTATATATATATAGTACATGTATTACATTAGATCTGTAGATGTAAATCTGTTGAAACTGTAGTGTTTATAAAAAGTGCTCAATAACAAGTATACCTGTTCTTTAGCATACATTTTTTTTATTTATACAAACATTATTGGTTACATATGTGTATAACTGTTTCGGTTGTACTCTTCACAGAGAGTTCACCTCTTCATACCAAGGAAGTGAGATGAATCTGGAAAACTTTCCTATAAAGCACATCTCTTAGAGAGATGTGTTATGTTTATAATTTTGACCGACCACACTCAGCATCGGATTACATTCTTTACTTTTTAACTCTTTCAATTAGTTACTATCTTTTATTATTTTAATTACCTTTATTGTTCGTTATTTAACTTCGGTTCCTTCCATTTCTTCCTTTTTTATCACTCACTTAGCTTGGATTCCATTTTCCCCATTTAACACTCCAAAGTTTTAATATCTACATACATACATTTTAACGCATTAATATCTCGTCATATATATACACAAATATATGCCTAGACAAAAATACAGACATATCAATATCAACATACTTTGATCTTAATATAAAATACCCACGTGCGAACAAATCTTTAGATACACAAGTGCACACAGACATACATATATATATATACACATAAACATAAAACAAACTCAAATATATACGCATATATCCATACATAGATATACACATATATACATACATATCCATATATACATATATGTGTATATAAATATATACATATATATATATATACATATACACGCACATAGAAAGACATATGCATATATATATTCACTAAACCACATCCACTCACACATACACCGAAGTTAAATAGGAACCAAAGTTAAATAACGAACGATAAAGGTAATAAAAATAATAATAGATAGTAACTAATTGAAAGAGTTTAAAAGTAAAGATTGTAATCCGATGCTGAGCTATCCGATGAAAATTATAAACATATCCTATCCCTCATAAAAGGTTTACTTAAAAGGAATTTCCAAATTCCAAATTCATCTCACTTCTCTTTCTCTCTTGTTCCATCTCCCCCGACCCCCTCTTATCCAGCCCAGCGCTGGATAAAAATAAATATGAATTTAACTCGAATTTTACATTAACCATTCTCAGCCCGCAACAAATCCTAAATGGCTATAGACACCCATCCCTAACCTCCCTCTACCCGTCTCCCCTTTCCCTTTCTTTTTCTTTTCCTTCAAACCCCCTACCCTAGCTAAGCGTTGGTTAACAATAAAAAATAAAAAATAAAAATACAAATAGCTGTAAATTAAACTTTTCTAACGGCAAATATATTTTTCTTCCTTTTCTTTTTCTTTTATTTTCCTCGCCCCCCTTTCTACCCAAGCTCAACGTTGGATAAAAAAGAAAAAGAAAATGAAAATATTAATTTCTAACGGCATTTATATTTTAAAATCGGTCACATGACTTTTATTTCTTTCTCCTCTTCTTCTTTGCTTGACTTCATTCTTCCTGGAATTCAGCGACCAGGTTGGATCATAAAAAATTATCTGCCTGATGAGACCTCAGCTCTTGAGAGATGTAGATCGATAACATCGACATGCCAGTGTAGAAGACCTTGTACATGTTTGAATAAAAGCATTCACAATACAGCTCTATATTTTTTATTGAGCACTCTTTTATAAGCCCGGTTTGATTCCCTTTGGATTTCTACCCTGTTGATTTTTACCCTACCTGGATTACTATATATATATATATATATATATATATATATATATATATATATATATATATTTATACTAGCAAAGCTTACCCGCCTTCTGGGCAGCAATTCATCTGGAGGGGTCGTATAGTAAAACATATTTTTACTAATAAAATTCCAAAATGTTAACAGCAAACATCTGTAATTTTGCTGATTAACATCCTCAGAAAAATTACAACGCACTTTAAAAAAAATTACAGTTTACGTTTTAGGGTAACTCTAAGTTATTAAAGCAGTTAGCCGATACATTTTTTTACACTAACCCGACTGACAAGATCGTAAAACCACACGCAATCGGTTCTAAACGTGGACATCAAATATAACACACAGAATTAATATCTAATAGCCAAAAATCCCCCCAAAATTGTTTACTGTCATAAAACGATCTGAAATAGGAGATCATTTTACGTTAAATGTATATGCGAAACTGATCTTCCACCTCAAATTCTAAACCATTTTTTTTGTTTTTTTTCTCTTTCCGCTAGTTTTTTCAGGAAATTCTTATGTACTCGCCTACAAAAGTAGCATCTTATAGTTTTGTGACGGTGTTTATATACAATGATGAATTTGGTATTTAATTAGATCATTTTAAAGTTATTTATTTGATTTTCACGAGAAAGGTAAACAGAACCAAAATCAATTGCTTAAAATTAAAATTAAAAGAAATGTATAGTAAAAAGTATATGATTTAAAAAAACATAGAGTAAATTGGCAGATTAAAACTTTAAATCCCCCCAACCCCTCAAATGATATTCTGCTTTTTAAGGCGATTCCGCGTGAACACTGTAGAAAACGGACAGAAATAAATACAAATAGTTTATAATGTATAGTGGGGGATCAGTTTCATATATATCTAACATAAAATGTTCCTCAATTTCCAGTCGATTTTATCTTTATAGGGAAGTTAAGCACATGTTTTAATTACTAACCCTTAGTACGAGTTGACAGTTCACAAAAAACACACGCAATCACATAAAAAGTAGCTCCCCTCATACCAAAACGCATCGGAGTTACCTCCTATAGCAAAAACAGAATTTAGTCTTTGCCCTAAAACTGCCCCGAAAATGGGGAATCATTTTACATTGAATTTATATACGAAAATATTCCCCATTTTAAACTCTAAAACAATGGCTTTTTTCATTTTTTCTTTTATCTTTCCGTCACATTTTTCAGGTTTTTCTTACACGTATTAGCCTAAAATAGGTAGAATCTATTTTTTCGGGGGGAGGGGATGCATCTTTTTGTTTTCGTAATTTTGACAGATCGGTGCTACTAAACTTTTGTTTCTATTTATCAATGAGAAGAGCGAAAAGGTTTTTGGTTACACTCTAATATAAAGCATTTAATTAGTTAATTAAAAAGACATTTATTTATGTTCACAGAAAATGTAAGAACTGCAAATAGAGAGCAAGAGAGAAGTGGAGAGAGAGACAGCCACACTCCCCTAGCACCCTTCCTTCACACTTATGCATCGCTCGTAGTAGGCGCGGTGATTTAGTTATTTTCCTATTAATTTATTAATTTTTAAAAATTGATTACTGTTATATCGATGAAACTATAGCATCTACGTAGGCAATTCCAAATTAATAATACCTAAAATTAATTAATTATGAACTGTTTATTTTATAGTTTAGCAAATTATGCATCCAAATGGTTGTCGCTGAATTGTTCCTCTGTACTATATGTAGATAATGTGAAAATATTATCTTATGTTATTGATTTAAATAACGGCAAACCGTTTATATGGTAATATAAAATTGATAAATGAAAAAAAAACATTTGCATTTATTTATCTAGATATGTATAAATATAACAATATATAAAACTAATAACTAAAAATAAAAAGTTAAAAAGTAAATTAGCCAAAACGTAAATAAATACACTTAAATACATGGGTAAAGTATGTATATAGATACAAATATATACACATTCGTAAATATAAATATAAACAAAAAGGCTAGAAAAACGCGTAAGGAAAACATTTCATGAAATAAACATAAAAGCACACAAAACGTATTATGAATGACTAACCGGTAAATATCACTTTTTGTAGGGTTCACGCAGCGTCGGGCATTCTGCCTTCCACTGAAAGTGGAAGTTTATGAAGAATAACTATTCATATGCGGTCCCCAGTCAGCATGTATATCCCGGTTAGGGAAAATGACATATAGCGCCTTGTATTTCGAAATGCTGACCCCTCTTGTACTGGTCAGGTTCAACGTCGCTTAAATTCGGTGACCTAACCGGAACCGGTGTGTCAACGTGATTATATGGTAAAAAAACGTGATAGATTGTTTCTCATCTTGAGGTACTTAATACTATTATTGGTTTTCACTCTAAACTTTTAATCTAAAAACGTGATATATTAAGATACTAAGTTTACAGTCATATGCCCCAAAACCAATAACAGGAACTTATCTTAGACGACTTTATAAATAACGCGGATGGGGTCAAATAGTTTCATGAATCTTATTATTTTATCGGGTCCTCAATATTCTCAATTGAAAGGTAGTCTTTTAACAAAGTTTCTAAAAACAAACCATACCATCGGTCAAAACAAGTCAATATTTTAAACAATGAATTGATATATATATATATATATATATATATATATATATATATATATATGTATATTCTCATTTCAAAACTGAGAATTGCTACATACCAAAAACAACGATTATGTACATCAACATAGGAAAACAAGGCAGTGATTAATTTGATTGCATTGTATAAGGTAATACCTAACTTTTAAATATTATAATAAATGTTTTCCAAAGAGATTTTTTTGAGAAAGAAATATTGTTTTCTCATGTTGAGGTACTTTATTTAGATATCATACCGACAACTTTATAAACAATAAACACAGCATGTTGGATAAGACTGTGGTGAGTCGGCATATATGCCTGGTTCTCTTTTAGTTTATTATTAATGTACGATTTTTGTTTAGAAATTCTTACTTTAAACTTCAACATGACAAACAGACGAAAATGCTTTTTCAAATTTAAACATGACATACAACAGAAAAATGGCATTTCAAACTTAAGCGTCATATATAGCTGGCCATTTTAAAGCGTAACGGACTGACTGAGGAACAAAGTCTCTCGCCTTTAAAAATCGTCTTTTTTGTCGGATGACTAAAGAAATATTAAGCGTAATTTAGGTCAGTTATTTCAACGATTTTGCCCGCAACTCAATTCAGTTGGAATGCAATTTACTTTCGAATCTACTTATCCAAGGCCAAAATAACATTTCCTTTATCAAACTAAATTTTAACTTTTCAACGAAAAAAGAAAGAACTCCCCAGAAATCAATTATTCGTAATAAAGATAGGAATAAAAACAGCTTGTCAGGTTTTTCTCTTTTCTTTTAGTAGCGACCGTTGCTAACGTCATCTTTTGTTCGGTGTTTGTTTAGAACGTTAAGAGACGAGGACATTTCACGAGGAAGTTTCCCTTGGCCGGAAATTAAATGTCACGATGCCCTACACAAGATGGCCGTTTTCGATCTTAGTGTTCTCTTGGCGTGCGTTTGACTTGATGCGTTCAGTTAGTGCGTTGGTTAATCTTGTCGTAACGACGGGGACAGAAGATGGGGCAGAAGAGGGCACAGAGAAGGGAGCATATATGGGCGGCGTAAATAGACTAAGTGAAAAGCAACGAAGCAGAGGAAGCGACAGAGAAGAAGGACAGAGAGAGGGACACAGGAGGGAGACAGCGGATGGGGCGACACAAGAAGACTAAGTGAAAAGCTACGGGGCAGAGGAAGAGGCAGAGGAGGAGGATAGATGATGGGGGGAAAGGGATGGGTCGGCGTAAAAAGGCTAAGTGAAAATCAACGTGGCAGAGGAAAATGCAGATGGGTGAAACCAACGGAAAAAAAAAAGTAAGGATAATGTTCTTTTTTTACAGAAGGGCAAGGAAACAGGTTTGAATTTCTGATTACTGGTACTTGGAAGGTAAAAGAGGCTGGGCTCAGAGCGATTGTCGCTGCTAGACAACTTGCTTGCTGGGTCTGCGAGGAGGAGGTTCGGGGATAATATTATACCGAAAATCGGGAAACCCATTACGCTCTTATTTAAAATTCATACTACTACTCCGAAATACCAATTATCGAAATCATCGTCAAGAATTAGTACAACAAAACCCTCTATCGGCAGTTAAAATGAATATATTTTCAGAACAATGTGAAAATCTTAATGCATAAAGTTACGAAGCGTGATCAAAAAGAAATGAGACTGGTCTCTTAATTTTGCAGACTGGCAATGTTGATTTAATGAGAACAAATGAGTTCATGCTTTTCCAAATTCATGTAAATTCGACAGACGTATGGATACTTTCAATAGAGATTCGTGGACACATCTTAAAGTTCGATTTCAAACGAACGAAAATGCTATGTCAAACGTAAGCCTGACGGATCAACCAGTTTTAAACTAAAATGTTGATGTTATATAATCAAAGCTGTAAGTCTGAATGAAAGAAGTTTTAGTGAAACCTAGAGGTCAGAGATCACCTCAGAAACCTAGAGGTCAGAGATCACCTCAGAAACCTAGAGGTCAGAGATCACCTCAGAAACCTAGAGGTCAGAGATCACCTCAGAAACCTTGAGGTCAGAGATCACCTCAGAAACCTAGAGGTCAGAGATCACCTCAGAAACCTTGAGGTCAGAGATCACCTCAGAAACCTAGAGGTCAGAGATCACCTCAGAAACCTTGAGGTCAGAGATCACCTCAGAAACCTTGAGGTCAGAGATCACCTCAGAAACCTTGAGGTCAGAGATCACCTCAGAAACCTTGAGGTCAGAGATCACCTCAGAAACCTTGAGGTCAGAGATCACCTCAGAAACCTTGAGGTCAGAGATTACCTCAGAAACCTTGAGGTCAGAGATCACCTCAGAAACCTTGAGGTCAGAGATCACCTCAGAAAACTTGAGGTCAGAGATCACCTCAGAAACATAAATCGACGAAATCACGAGATTCTATCTCGTTACGGCTGACATCTTAACAAGGCGTGACCATTCCCCAAAGAGCCCCATTGATGATATTGACGTTCGCACACAATGTAGCCCGGTATAACGAGACCAGCTATCTATATGTTTATCTATCTATCTGTCTGTATGTCTGTCTGTCTCTTTCTCTTACACATTCTCGCCTTCGCGCGCACACAAGTAACCCGTTACATTTAAGTGTTAATTTATCTCTTTGCTGAATGTTCCTTTTTGTTTAATACATTTATATATAAAATGAATTGCGGCATTCGTGTAAAATACTGGAGATGCTGATCGAAACTAAGTTGAACACGACGACAACGACGACAACGACGACAACGACGACAACGACGTGTGCATCAGTGTTTATACACGCCATTGACAACTAAAACTGTTACAATAAATCATATATTTGGGAAATCGTTTTTTGATTCACTCGCATATGATAACTACGATTTTATAAAAGTCAAGTTGTCGCCATATTTTATTTCGAAACAGTACTTCTAAAAGTCAACTGAATTGAAAAGTAGACAACATCACTTAACATTTTCTTTCTGGAAGTTCAGAAAGAAGTTCTGACAAGCGATTTGGTTTTTATCCATCACACATAACAGCCATTTGTATAATGTCATATATAAAATGTGAAAGTATAAATGCCATTCTTCTGGCTGGTAATAGTTTTTTATTAGATTAATACTGAAAAGGGTATGTTGTTTAAGCAGAAATATAAAGTAGAAAAAGAACAAGTGAGCGAGAAACGCCTAATCTTTGATATTTGTGCAATATTTAATGAATTTAATCTCTGTCTTCCTTCGTATCTTAGTCTCTATCTCTCACTGTCTGTCTATCCTTCTCACTACTACTCTCTATCCCTTTTCTACCTAACTTTATCTCTGTCTCTAACACATCTGTATTTCTAGAAATACACACACAGGCAGCAGTTAATTGAGAGGAGGAACGTTAATCAAAAAAATGTTTTTACTCAGAGAATTTGGTAAATTTAACGATTAATATTCTCAGCTAAATTATTCCCCTATAAAATAAGATTCTTCTTTTTAGGGACTAGATTGTTAGGGTATTAATATGTTTTTAACACTAACTCTAAGTTTGACTGAACTGCTCAAAAACTGGCCCGAAAAATAGAATTTATATTTGAAAATTATCTCCACTTTAAATGATAAAATAATTCTTGTTTTTTACTTCTTTCCATCAAATTAATTTTTTGGAGGGGGTGGGTGGTATTTAGCGAAACAACCGTACTCTTCCTCCCACTCCTCCTTTGTCTTCTCGCTTCTGCTTCGTTAGCAAGCCAAGACAACCACACTATCCCTCCCAATCCCTTTTTTCCTTTCTCGCTTCTGCCTCGCTGATAAGGTCGTCAGTGAGTGCATGGAGTTAAAATTTTAAATGTTTAGATATTTTTCCGATTCATTTATTAAATAACTTTCATTAATTATTGTTAATATAGACGAAACTATTGCATATAGATAGCCGACAAAAGCTAAAGCAATTTCAAAATAATAATACTAAGCATTAATTAATTATGAAAGGTTAATTCTTATATTCTTATATTCATTATATATACAAGATATCAAAATTTAATGTCGTATCATTGATTGATACACCCCATAAACTGGTATCGTCTTGGCCTTCGTGGCTTGATTTACGCCGGTCTATGGGTCTGTCCTCTGCAGTTCTAGGAGGTCCACCCTCCCAGCCTTTGCCTCTCCTCTTTGGGGAGGAGTAAGTTTATCGCTTAATGTCTGAGGCGCCCCTACCGGGGAATGCTGACGGGGCTGCCCAGGCAATTTTTAATGGCCAGAGTGCTTACCTTCTTGGGCGCTGGCTTTTGAAGTCCCAATTTCCCGACCCGACCGTGGGTCACATCTTACCTTGTGGGAGTAAGATAAAACTGGCCTTGTGCCTAACCTTCTGGAGAGGTAAATAAAATGTTGTATTATTGATCGGCCTTGTTCCGATGGATACTACACCCCATAAACTGGTATCTTCTTGGCCTTCGTGGCTTGATTTACGCCGGTCTATGGGTCTGTCCTCTGCAGTTCTAGGAGGTCTACCCTCCCAGGCTTTGCCTCCCCTCTTTGGGAAAGAGTAAGTTTATTGCTTACTGCCTGAGGCGCCCCTACCGGGGAATGCTGACGGGGCTGCTCAGGCAATTTTTAATGGCCAGAGTGCTCACCTTCTCGGGCGCTGGCTTTTGAAGTCCCACTTTCCCGACCTTTGGTCACATCTTACCTTGTAGGAGTAAGATAAAACTGGCCTTGTGCCTAACCTTCTGGGGAGGTAAATAAGATGTTGTATTATGGATTTACATAATAGTAACCCGTCTTGATTATTATATGGGAGTAATAAATGACAAAAACTTTCGCATTTATTAATTTATATATATATATATATATATATATATATATATATATATATATATATATATATATGTATATAATCATCCATAAACGATCTGTTTCAGTGCAGCTAGATTAGCACCCAAGTCAAGGATCGAACCATCAACCATCTAGTTTAGTCGGGAGTTCTTAACACTGAGCTAGGGGAGAGGCGCTCGTATCTCTCTTTCCCCTCTCTCTCCCTCTACTTCTTTCTCTCTCTTTCTATGTATATGTATACTATGTGTGTGTATATTTTTGACAATTTGAAACATTTTTCAAATTAGGTTCCAAATAAAGAGCATGCACAGAGGTATTATATTTGTTTACAAATGTTGCAAGGTAGTGCTTAAGTTATACAATGAACCATATTTCCCAAACACTCGATCATTATCAGAACAAACTTTTCGTAAGTCTTCCTCTCTCTCTCTTTATCTTTCTCTCTCTCTCTTCCACACAATATTTAGCAACGAATAACGGAAAAAATGCACTTCAAATATTTGTATCGATCAATCAGAATGAATTCAGATATACATATTGATTAAATCAAGAATTTGATTAACGGTTGATAATTGTCAGATTTCATATTTTCTTTTTCATATTTGTTTCAACTTGTTTTATATTTACTTTTAAATTGCTAACTCATCTTCAAGGAAGACATTGAAAATGAATTTAATTAACACAGACGAATGATAACGACTTCTTCTTTATTTTTTCGTCGTTGCCATGGCCCAGTCCGGGAAGAGAAACATTCAACTTTCAATTATTTTAAGAACTCATTATGTTTCTGCTACCCGACTTGCTTCTTATCGGCTTCTTCTAAAAAACATCCCATAACTGATTCACATTTTATCTACTTCAGTAAATAATTTTACTGCTTGTAAACCATGACCTATTAATCCTCTAGAAACAGCCACATGTGGCGACTGCCCATGAATGGTTCAAAGCCACCCAATATACAACTAAAATACGTTATGTATTATTTACTAATTCAGAATTTATTTCACAATAAATAAACACCAAGACCACATAATTGATTCCAAATTGCGTGACATACATTTGAATACCTTATCTTACATTTAAAATCGTAACACACTTAATACAAAAGTAATTCGATACTTTGATGACGCTTTTCTATTATTCTATTTGCCATAACAAATATCCACTTTCTGATACCCTTTGAATGCCCCACTTAATTAAAAGTATTAACTTCTTATCAGTTTATCGATAATCCCTGCCGATCTCGTTTAATGAAGTGCGACTTTCAAGAATTTACAACAGAATTTATTCATTGAAATAAAACATCATCTTTCATTGATTGAATTCTTGATGAAATTAAATGAGAAAATTTTAGCATAAAAATGTAAACTAAGCAAAATGAATCTGATTATTTGTTGTCAGGCAGAAACGCCTGGAATTGAAATACAATTCAATTGAGGTGTTTGTATAATGTTGCACGCTTTCGGGTGAGGCAAGATAATTGAAGATTGTAAAATTAATTTAAAAGACATCGAAAGTTGTTTTTGTTCCGAATTGGATGATGATTCGATTGTTTATAATTTTTGAAAGGAGGATTCATAATTTGGATTGTGTGAACTGTTTGGACTACTATTCGCATTTTAGTTGCTGTTTTCACAACGTTCTGCAAATCTAAATTCAGACCTTCATCAGGTGCATAGTTTCGAATTTTCGACATAAAGATGCCCAAGTTCGGAAATATATACCTAAAGAATGTCGGAAGTTACATCGTCTGAAACGTTTTGAACATAACAACAACAATGAGAAAAGTAGTCCCAATAATCTAAGCAATACAAGAATTCCATTACTTAATTTTTCTGATGACTGGAAAATTCCGATTGTCACCTAAAACTTTTATCTACTGTATCGTTATTTTCATGCTAGGTTCTCCACTGATCTCTTATCCCTTGACCCCTATAAAACATTCAGAGCAAAAACTCGACGAGTTACAACCACAGAAAATAACTTTCCTTTCTCTCCCTGTACAAAAACCCAAACAGAACTTCTATGAGCAGAGTTTCTTTCGTATAACATCCCATACGTGAAACAAAATACCATGCGATTGCTTCCCAATCAATTATACATGGTTTTCTTCAAGTCGAATGTAAACAAATACTTGTCATGAATAATACATTCCTCTTCTACCCATTCCACTAACTGTTTCGTATTCTCTCATGGCGGCGACCAACGTTAAACTGACAATCCTTTTAACCCTTATCGCCGAATGAACTTCGGGCCTTGATAAGCGATGACCAATTAATTAAAAAAATGATCACGCGAATATCTTGAAGCATTTTTTACGAGCATTGTTGACAATTTGGGAATGAGGCATTGGTCAATAAATATGGGCATAGATCACACATGTCTATTAAAAGTATGTAAAGTTTGGCGCATCCCAGAAACAGGACAAAACAGATATGTACCGATATGAGATATCAATCATAATATTATAGTAAATACGATGAGATATGAAGGGGTTCACTTCGTAGATAGGGAGAGCAATTCCTTTGGACAGAGAAACAGATTCAGAGATACAATGTCAGCTCGGATATATATGTACAGTGTGTCAGTTTTTATGGTAGGGACAAGAGGGAATGAACCATGTTTAAAGACACCACCCATGCAATAGCTGAGACAGAAAAGCTGCAGGTGAATGAAAAATTAGTTTGATAAGCTGTAGTGATTCATATAAAACAAAGCAACACACTAGATCAATACACACGCAGATATACACAATATTGTCATCCACTGACAGCTGTACCATTCTCCAATACTCATCAGTGTTAGTAGACAGTTAGATTCGAAACTGGGACGTTAGTGGCTGGCATCCGGTGCTTTATCACCTGGCCCACATAATTCGTTGCTAAAAGTTGAGGTAATTATGGTTTATCAAATAAAAGATTCTTCGTCAGGAAAATACAGACACTTCTTTTCTTTCTTCCTTTTTTTCTTTTACGGATTCTTTTAAAGATTCTATCTTATTTGCACCAGACTTGACAATGTATGCTATGCATTTGTTTCAATTTATGGTACTTGGTAATGCTAGGCCGAGGACTTTTAATCATGAACTTACAGGTAGGATTCTATAAGTCATGGCAATCGGTGGTTGAAAAGGTTTCTTATAAGTGTTGAAGGAAAGAAACTTTGTCTTAGTAGCATTAAATGTTATCATCTAATAATGTTCTTATTCCACTACAGACGGCAGGTTATTTTCTAAGGGTTCAACCATTGCTTTGGATTTGCATATGTTCGTTTTTCACACATGTCGGAAATAGAACGTTGTGTCGTCAGCAAACTTACGCATCTTTGACACAGTATCCCAGGGAGATCGTTTATAAAGATCACGAATAATAACAGCCCAAGGACCGACCCCTGGGGCATAACTGCGTTAATATCATTTTGTTTAGATGTACGACCATCAAACAAAATACCTGGATCTGTTTTACTCGTCCAGCAGTACCGTACGATGTACGTATACACAATATATATAGACACACATAAATATATACATAAATTAATTAGAACGTTCAACACGTTCATAATTTAATTGATTAAAATATAAATAATTGAAATTGATTAAAATATAAAAAGGATTGAAATAATCAATAAAATAGAAATAAAAAATGTAGAATACATAAATAAATAGATAAAGAAAAAAGCAGCAAAGAAATACACTAGATAATTTTAAAAAAACTACACGCCCGCTTAATACATTTGTATACACAGATGGAAATGTCTATATGTTTCTTTTAATGAAATTACAGGAACTCATTCTAATACTCAAATACACACATAAGCACACGTAACTAAAATAAGTAAACACACACACACACACACACGTATATATATATATATATATATATATATATATATATATATATATATATATATATATATATATATATATATAGTATTTTTTTTCGTTTTTTCATGTGATAATTTCCACCACGGTAGAAACTATCGCATCAGAAAAACAAGAGTTCAAGCAGTAAAATTTAAAGTATGTCCATCAATCTGATAAAAAAACAGAGTTACGATGCAAAATTGTGAATTTACATAAATTTTTTTTTGTTTAACATAATTCACTGCAAACAATGCAGGCCGCCACTGTAGACGTAAGTGGCTACTGAGAAAAAAAGGTGATGGTTTTTTTTTGGGGGGGGGGGGGAGTCAACCTAAATTAGGAGCTGCGCAGCCAGGTGTCTGTTTACATGAGTTTTAAATTCGAAAACAGGTACAAGGAAGCAACATTGCGGCGATGGGACAGGCCCTAGAGCTTGGTGGATATCAAGTTGGCGACTCTTTTTTGGACCTTGTTTAAGAGGGAGAGACTAGCCCAAATGTGGGAACAATTCTCCATGCATGGGCGGATGGTGACTTTGTAGAGATATAGGATAAATTGTATATCTGTAGAAATAATGTCAGTAACTTATTGACAATAAAATGTTACTAATCGAACAAAAGGAGTATTGTTTTTTTTAATTAAAACAAATATTGTAGAAATAAATTAATTTAACCTTGGTAGACCTTTTCCTTGATTTTAGTTGCTCATAAATATGTAATTTTTATCTATTACATTAGAAATAAAATTAAGTTTAAGTTTTACGATCATAATTTAATCAGTTCTGTGTTTTATTTATTTTGTTCAGATTACAAAATAAAATAAATGAAAACAGAAAGTTCTCAGAGATAGTATTGATCAAAGTATATAATTACCAGACAAGATCTTAGTAATTTTTGGAACAGCGTCATACATTTACTTATAACACGATTTATTTTTATCCAGAAACTAATTTATATTAAATAAATTTACCGCCGTTTACGGAAAAAATAACAACTGCTTTAGTTGAAAGAAATAATTTTGATAGAAACGAATTCGAATGTATAATGTATTGGCTGAATAGATTAATTGGAATCAGTGCATTATTCCTTGAAACTAAAAAGTATTGGGAATATTCTAGATTGAGGGATTCAGATGTTTTTTATTTCCCAATGGCGAACATTTGTTGTTAATCAATCAATTATAAAAACCCAAAGAAAACAAAACGACAACAATCCTAATCGATTTTTTCTTTAAAATCATTTCTTCGTTCTACATTAAATTATACTGCCATCAAATGAAATTTTCTGTTTGCAGCGGGAAAAATAATTTCCCTTAATTCGATTTGATTGAATATAATTTGACACAAAGATTCAATGTGAACACACACACACACACACACACACACACACACACATATATATATATATATATATATATATATATATATATATATATATATATATATATATATATATATATATGTCTGTGTGTGTGAATGTGTTAATGATAATAACAGTGAAAAGTTTTTCCTTGAGAGCAACAACATTTTTGATCACCTTCAATTCAGAAATCGCTTTTGTGTTTTCTATGGGAAAAGATCCATAAACGCTTGTTTCATTTAATGATTTTTTTCTTTAATACAGAATCGACTTCGATTTTGTTCTTTATGAGTTGATATAAAATGAACATGTTGTAAATGTAAGCAGTTAAAAATTGAGTAGGCCCGAGGAAAGTCGAAAAGAGTTTATCTTGTAGGTTTTGTATTTTATAATGTAATAACAAAATTATATATATATATATATATATATATATATATATATATATATATATATATATATATATATATATATTGCGTTAGTAGGGTTATTTCTTCATAAGTGTTAATCCCATGATACTATGCTGTTCATAAGATAATGGTCAAATACAAGTAGAGCTGTGTTTAAGTATATATTTTTTATTTCTACAACATTTTTAGCTACACATGTGGATTCATGTTTCAGCTACGACTTTTTCAAAGTTCAGTTTTTTCTAGGCCACTGGCAGATAAGCTAGACTTTGTATCGTTTCATTTTTGAGTGATAACGATAACATCCGGATACGTCTATTTTCGTTTTAGATTGCCGCTGTTTTGGGGCTGCTTTGGGACTGCTTTGGGGCTGCTTGGATTATCTGTATGTTGAAAGTGTCGTATATGGCATTCCTAACTTCTTTCTTCCTGGCGAGTCCTGTCTTTTTCTTTTGGTTGAGTTTTCGATAATTGTTTTAATTTCTAGCAACAAGTTACTCATATCATTGATTAAATGGAATAATTCTTCAGTTTTTATTCCCTTAGGTTGTTTTTGCATACTTTGTATTTTTGTTTGTTAATAGTTTGGATTTTTTATGTCAGCAAATGTTGAACTTAAAGAGAACATTCTTTCCCCAGAAGTTCGCAGAAACAAAGACTTATGCAGACATCTTGTTATATCGACCTAGACCGACAGAAAAAAACACTTAGGGAAAAATTTTATCTCAATTCCTTCTTTAAATTTTCTTACTAGGTCATCAAATTTTCTCTTTTCTGGTAAAACGTGTTGATTGGTAAATTCCATAGAGTGAACTATTGCATCCAGTCTGTTTTAAATAAATTGTTAGTGTTTTTAACACAAATATTTTCAATCTTTTGGTGGTTTGGTTTAAAGTAAGGTTGGTAATAATTTAATCCTCGAATTTAATTTAGCATGGTTGATTTATCTAACATTTTTCCATGTATACAGGTTAATTATCCACACGTCTGGACCAAAGTCTAGTTGTAACTTGACATTTTTAATCGGGATTTTTACTAGTACGTACTTTCATATATTTATGCCGTCCTGTTCGTTAGTTTTTGCGGATTTACCCGAATTGTATTTCCTTTATTCGTTCTGCAATGTTTGTTTCTTATTTTATTATAAGTTAAACAGGTTTTGAAACGGTATTGACAATCCATAACCCAATTAATGGATACATGTTGGGGTTGCTTGTATTTTTAAGAGCGTGAAAATAATTTAAGTATTTGGTTTGACTTGATTTTGAAGGAGAGTAAAAATGTGATTTCAGACGTATTTTCTCATGTGAGCATACCAGACTCTTCAATATAGTTAGAGTCTTGTTTAACATTTAAATATCTGCAGCAATTTTCTGTAATGTTAAAGTTGACTTAATTTCTAACTTGTTTAGGACTCTACGTCTTATTCCTGCGCGTTTGGCTGATACAAGTCTTTGCACGAATATTAGACATTTAAAGTTATCCGCGCAAAGTTCAGCTAGTTAAGAATGATCACAGTATTTATTAACGATTCATGCGTAAGTCTGTACTACTACCGTTGGCTGAGGGTGTATCTTTGTCGCGGAAGCAATGTGATGCGATCGTGTGTCAAGTATGTTGAACCGAATCCAACTGTACTTGTCGTTATCGCACGTGAGCAATCATTGTTGGACGAAAGTCACTACCGGGGAATGTGACTTGGTGTGTCAGCCGCGTGAAGACGTCTGTAGTAAGATTCTTAAAGTCCTGGCTCGGTACCAAGCTCCCTATGTAGCAACGATACAATAGTGTGGTGAACATTTGAAAATCAATGATTGCTCTTAATGAAGGTGTCCAATCATACCTGCCTGCGTATTTCGTCGTCTGTTGGATGTTTCAATAGGCTGGGACCGGTTGTTCTGCAAAAGAAAGCTTTCTATACCAATGGAACAAACCATTTTTCTTTTTATATGAAAATATAATTGATTTGTAAAATTTAACATTATTAAAACACGAAGAATCTTGGGCTAAATCGTCCTGCGTATTTTATACGAGACGTTGCGTGTTGATTCCAAATGCAGACTGTATTATTTAGCTCGAGACTGAGCGAGAGAAATAGGAGAGAGTGAGAGAAAGAGAGAGAGAGAGAGGGGGGGGGGAGAAAGAGAGTCATGAAATACTTGTAAGGCCATGATTGATGAAGCAAAGAGAAGGTATACAAAAAACGCATTAAGTCACAGGATCAAGGTACTCGCGATTTCTGTAAAATCTACAATAGTGTGGTGAACATTTGAAAATCAATGATTGCTCAACTATCAAATTACAATGATGTCGTTTGCACGGCCACTGATAAGGCTGAACTAATCGCCCAGTATTTCTCCTTAAACTCTACTTTCAACTCAGAAAACCACCCCCTCCATAATTTCCAATTGTGGACCGAAGTCACACTTGAAAACCTGGTCATCACCACATGCCAGGTCTGAGACATATAAAACCTTGACACCTCCAAAGCTTTTGGGACTGATCATATACCTGTAGTAGTAATAAAGCAATTCTCTGCTGAACTGGACCCTGTCCTCGTGAAACTCTACAACAAATGCTTAGCTGAATCTTGCTTACCCGATGGCTGGAAAATTGCCTCTGTGGTATCAGTCTTAAAGAATTCTGGGGATAGAACTGATTCTCAGAACTACCGCATAATCAGTCTACTCCCACTCTTCGCTAAAATCTTTGACTTCTTAATTAATCTAGCGATAGTCCGGCAATTAGTTGATGCTAAACTTCTTTCTGACCACCAGTATAAATTTAGACAAACACGATCTACTGCGGACATTCTAACGGCGATCCCTGAGCACATATATAATACACTGGACAAGGCAGGTGAAGCTAGGGTAGTAGCGCTTGAATATATCCAAGGCCTTTGACAAGGTATCGCATAAAGGGCTTCTCCTGAAAATACGCTCATATGGTATTACCGGGCAATTACTTGATATAATTAGATCGTTCCTAACCAGAAAGAAGGTCCAAGTTGTCCTCGATGGTCGTTCATCCAAGCAACATAACATAAATGCTGGTGTACCCCAGGGATTTATCTTGGACCTTTATTGTTTCTTATCTATATAAACGATCTCCCTGATGACATAGAGTCTGAGATTGGTTTATTTGCATATGATACTACGCTTTACTCTCGCCATGTTGGCAAAACAAACGCGATCATATCCGAGGCAATGGCCGTATTCTTAGAAAATGACCTCCAGGCTGTAGTGGATTGGGATCATAAATGGTTGGTAACTTTTAATGCCACAAAGACAAAGCTCCTTTCCTTCAATAACTACAAGAAACCTCTCCAACCAACGATTGTCATGGCAAATAACACCCTACCTGAGACATTCAAACTCCTCGAACCTTCACAGGTAACATGAATTGTAACAAATACATTGAAAACATTAGAGTAGTATTGACACATTAGAGTATTATTATTGGTGCATCATCTACTAGTCTCTATCTCTTACAAAACGTCCAAAAAAGAGTCGCCAACTTATTAGGTCCTTCACTATCTACCAAGATCCAGCTCCTGTCCCATCGCCTCAATGTTGCATTCTTGCGCTTGGTTTACAAATACTTCAATGGATTGTACTCCGATTAACTGGCTGCTCTGGTGCCCCCTTCGACGTAAATACACTAGACCAACTCGACAATCAGCAAACTCCCATCCATTCACTGTGGAGGTCCCTAGATGCCAGATAGCCTTCTAATCCAATAGATTCTTGTCTCGTTGTTTATGGAACTCCCTCCATGCTCTCTGTTTCCCCTACTGTACCGACATGCAGAGGTTTAAAACTAATATAAACTGACATCTCGCTAAACAGCTCTCAACTTAGGATACACCCAAAGCTTACACCCTAATTCTCAGTAGCCCCTTACGTCTACAGTGGCGACCTGCCTTGTTTGCGGTGAATTATGTTAAAAAAGGATCAGAAGTAGAAACAGGAAATACCGTCTTACCAGCCCCGGTGCACCACAAGTCCCGGAGACCGTTAATTTGACCTTTCGACGGCATTACACGACCTCGATTTATACACATCTTGTCAAGGCTCGTACTGGCTCATCTGATTGACGGCACCATTTCTTTGGTCACATTCTGGGTGTCTAAACACAATTGTCGATTTTTAATTCTCTCCTAAGAAAAAACGACTTTAAGTCTAGCACGAAAGTTGCGAAATGTAACGGGAGCACCAGCTTCCCAGAAAGGGTTACGCATCGTTGTTCGATAAGTCGATTAGTCTTCGGTGTCTTTTCAATTAAGTTTATGCACTTCCTCATTTTGAAGAACAGGGATGTTTTAAGGCTAAATAAATCTGTTAAAAGTTAAACCGCTTCCGTAAAAGTCACATTGCTGATTTACAAATTTGGTATGTTCGGTGGTCCCTACCTTTCGGAGATGTAAGCGAACTATTTAAATGTCTGTCCAATTTTCACAATCTATTTTGTATAGATCCTTATACCATTGAAATATGAAGCGAAGGTTTTATCCTCGTCTGGTGAATAAGTAAAATCGTCAATTGAACTCCTAACGGCATTTGGAGAAAAAGCATGTTAGGTCTCGGTATTTTAACACCTATCCGACATAGTTTATAGTAATAAGTCTTCAAACATTTACTGTCTTTCTTTGTTGTTGCCGTCTTTCGTTGGTTTCTTGTTGTTTCAGTAGAAGTTTTTGAAATATTTCTTCGTTTTTTAGTTGTTGTTGCATTTGATATTTAGCGAGTTCCGCTATAGTTTATTTCAAATCTTTCATTTTCAGATGTGTCTTTATAGAATACAGCTTTTAGAAACTTGTTCTTGTATATTACGCTGCTAATGTAATATTTGTTGTAAAAGAGAGAAATAAAAAGTATATTGACTTTTTGTCGACACCACAAAAATCTCTTTTTTAGTAAGTTTTTAACGTTAGCACTTAAGTCAACAGTAAAAATAAAGTATATTATTTCGGCTGTGGTACTTCTTTTTTTGGAGAGAAAAAATGTATTCTTTTCTTGTTAAAAATTAACAAAGTATCGGAATTGAAATAATGAAATCACTGACCTTTATATATATATATATATATATATATATATATATATATATATATATATATATATATATACAATCGTACAATATATTTTATTAGGTAACCCTATACAATGGAATATATATATATATATATATATATATATAAGGGGGGCGAAGGTATGTTGAAGTGTTGTTGAAGTGGTATTGAAATGTTTTTTTAAACGTCTTCTTAATAAATTCACCAATCTTTTATTTTGCATACTCATTCATCCGCCTGAAGATGACTGACATCGGTCGAAAACGTTCGCGAAATTATGGCGTTTTTTATACAACATGGACGACAATACCAAATTGGTCGTACGACAAATCGAAAAAACGAATCAAAAAATAAATAAACAGAAGCTGGTGCTACTGTTTAACCAAACATGCATGAGAGAAGGAATGCTGCTTAATTACACAAATATATATATATATATATATATATATATATATATATATATATATATATATATATATATATATGTATACCATCGTAAAATATATTTTTCAGTAATGCATTGTCTTCAATGCCAATTCCGGGTTCCCCATAATATCGGCTTATACAGAACCTCTGACCTAACTCTGGCCGCTTTAAGTTGTCTCTTTCAAAGCGGTTACCTATTCACGTAAAAATGTCAAAATTATTTTTTAGTTACAGTTTTCGACTGTTTATGAATAGACACGTCAGCAAGTATCATCCAATGAGATTAGTTCTTACATCCTCGCGTCCATATAGTGCCTTCCTTCAATTTTCCCTTTTTCGATTTTGTCAGCTAAGTTAGTTTTTACGTTTTATATTTTCTATACTACCTAATTAATCTAATGTTTACTTTTGAAGCATGCCAATCGAACAACTGATCTTATGTAATTTATTTTATTTTATTTACTAGAAAATTAAAGTCAGCTGCACGGTTGATTATTCGTGAACAAATTATTTACTTTTCGTACCGGTACTACGAAATAAAACCTTAACTATTAAAATTATTAATCATACTCACATTAATACTAATATCTAACATCTTATAAACCAATAAATCATTTACTGACTATTCGTACACAACATAGCTAATTCTGGCATTGGGAACAATCTTAACATTAATTATTAGTCCCACCAATCCCACTGTTTTATGAGAGTATTCCAAAATGGTTAAATAGTTAGGCATAAACTCGAATCAATTATCATAACAGGTAAAAAACAAACACGAAATAACTGTGAAGGATTCGCACATAAATATATCACGAATAAGACAAAGCCAACAATGACCAATCAGTTAAATGCCGATTAAAAAAGTAAAGTTTTGTTAATTTGCACATGAATATATCAAGAATAAGACAAAGAACAAATACCAAAATTCCATTACAGTCGCCATGTTAGAATGACACACACACTAATGATTGTAAGTTTTACATACTAAAAAGTTTAACGTTCCGATTAAACAATACAGAAATAGAATACAAATATACATGTTAGATTAAACGCACACCCTAACGTATGTCAATTGTACACATTAACTAGTTTAACGTACTGATTGAAAAATAAAAATATTAACGTGTCAGCGTGATGGATTGAAAAAAATCAAGTTACGGGTTTGTTTGTCATTTGGCATCATATTTTCTCACTCAATTTTTTTTCAGGGCTCCAATCGTTTTAGCCAGACCCTTGATACTCCCACTATTTTTTCTTTTTGTTAGTGTTCTGCAAAGCGACTGACCCACAAAACCCTTCCAAGGTTCGTAGTGAATGCTTCATATTTTCTCTGGAATATATATATATATATATATATATATATAGTAAGTTACGAAAATATATTTATGTCAATTAAGCTACAGATACGTCCGTAGGGAATCGTTAGACTACGTACATGGAATTCGTGTTACCAATTTATTTTCATAAATCCGCGTGGTGTTTAATCTAGCTAGCTTACCAATCTCGCCATCTCAATTTATTTATTTATATATATATATATATATATATATATATATATATATATATATATATATATATATATATACGCTGGCGTATGTAGGTTAAAATAATTTTATTTATTTACTTTAAATTAATATTGTTATAAGCACCTTTAATAATATTGAAGTTGAGTTGAGACTTACACGTAGCTATAAAGCATATTCCTTTTTTGGAATGTGTGGATATCTCCCAACCAGGACAAACATACTTCGCAGAGGAAAAGCATAGGGCTAAGGCAGTACACCTGAGTGTATGTGCAGTGGCTCTGCACTTGGAGTTAGTCAGTTTTCGTAGGATAGTGTTCCAAGAGCTGACTTTCATTTTTGTCTGCTTTACATGTTCCCTAAATGAGATGGTGCGGTCCAGGATAACGCCAAGATATACAGGGTTCATGCGATTCTCAAAGTATATTCCAGACCACGTGATGTTTAGTGGTCGGTTGGCCTCACAGTTCCTGAAATGAAACAAGCAGACTTTAGTTTATGCAGTTTTTTACTCTCGTAGTAGAGGAGTAGCTCATCTGAGGCTGAGTTGAGCTTTGTTTCTACTGATTCAAATGTACTCTCATTGGATGTTACGCAAACGTTGTATGTATAGATGAACGGCTCAGTGTTCTCGTTCATTGTTGGTCATTGCTGTAGATGTTGAATGGAGCCGGCACACTACCTTAAGGTAAGCGATTATTTTGTCGGCAACTGCAACATTCTTGTTTAGGGTAACATAAAAGCGCCTGTCTTTTAACATGGCGGCGATTAGGTCTGTGTAAGTCACAGGTCTTTTGTCAGTTCGAAGATCTTTTTCAGAAAGAGGAGATGGTTTACAGTGTCATACGCGGCAGACATATCAACAAAGTCGGCTCCCGTTACCAGTCCTTTCTGAAACCCATATGCTGTATGAGGAGATTGTTTGTTGTGGATGGGTAGTGATGGTGTACTGCTGTTGCATTAGTGTTGCTGGATCGTTGCTGATTTTCCGGATTAAACTTCGTGCCTTTTTACTATTCTTCGTCATATCAGTTTTCTCCAAAAGATTTTGCCATTTCTGTTGGCAGCCTTCTGATAGAGAGATCATGAGTCTGTCAGCGACTTCGATGGTACTTACAGCAAAGGGATCAGATTCATAGAGGTGTTGGTATTGCTAATATCATTCCCTGCTTTGGCATTGCGTCCACGTATGTATTGAGTGCGGCACTATCTTGGTATGTTCTTACTGGCTGCTTGGCGCACAAACATTGTGAAGCTGTTATAGTTTTTTCGGGTCTGCTGGGAGATGCCCAATCTCTCTTTCAAGACTTTCTGAGAAGCCAGGCCAGTTCGATTTCTCAGAATTAAATAACCTCTGAAATGTAACTGTGACTTGGGTGATTTCAGCATTGCCAATGGTGCGGTGTTGTGTTTTAGACAGTGGGTCCAGCTTTTTCTCAATGCTCAGACTGACAAACATAATATCTGGATTGTACCCTGGTTTCTATTGTCTGCTGTTGAACGACGTTGGCTGCGTTGCATCGTGGATCAGATTAAGCTGGTTAGTTTCGGCCCATCCTTCCACTGCATCTCAATCCGCATTATTTTTAGCGTATACCCATTGAGTGCTATGCCTGTTGCAGTCGCCAATCACAATATTTGGTATCCCAGCTGATAATGACATATCTCGCATCACAAGTGGTGTGGGAGATGGTTTATTGATGGTGATGATGATTACTCTGAGCTCAGTTGTTGCGACTTCGATGTTATTTTAATCGATCCCTGATGTTGATTCGATTATTGTTTCATTTTTCACTAGTATATATATATACACACACACGGAATAATAATGTTAACACACCGGCTCGTCTTAGATCACCGACGTTGAGTTAAAACTGATGACTATTTGGGAATACCAGGTGCTTTATGTGCTACCCGCTTATCTAGGTATTGTTTTCAGTCGTCCTGGACTTCCTTTTTGGCATTAGAATCAGGAGAGGAGTGGGTGAAGATTGCGCAACCCTGACCTCACGAGCAACTACGTTTAAATGGGGTATCATTGTCTTTCGAGACTGAACGGGGTCATCACACACACACACACAAATATATATATATATATATATATATATATATATATATATATATATATATATATATATATATATATGGGAAATGAAAAAGGAAAAACCAAAAAGTATGATAATTTTAAGAAAAATATTATGCTACTGACTTCACTACGCCTGGACCTCGGGTCTGCGCACCCAGTAATGGCTACTACTTTTTCTCATCAACCCATCATGTAAACCCAGTATTTACACGTACTTGCATGACATTTTTCTTAAAATTATCATCCTGAGGAAGTCTTACAAATAAAGACGAAACGTTAATGAATATATATAAAAAAACATCCTTTTTGGATTTTCCTTTTTCATTTCCTATTACGTCGAATTACCTTCATCTTTCCTTTCTCATATATATATATATATATATATATATATATATATATATATATATATATATATATATATATCCAAGCAAGCGCTGTTTACGGTTTGTAAATCTTCTTCGTGAGGTTCTCAAACCGTCGAGCTATTCTTTCTGGTTTCAGGTGGAAGTCCGCAGAGTATTTTCCCGATTCATCTTAATTCGACCATTTCTTTCGTGCGCTTTCCACTTTCTTAGTCGTCTTTAGGATTAGTTTTTCTAAAATAAGAATACTTGAGTTAATGTTTTATAAGTATCGTTAAGGGTGAATGAAAGGAAAGAGAGGGTGTGCGGTTTAGTTCATTTTATTCTATCGTTTGTGTATTTGGTTTTATTGTTTATTTATTTATTTTATTAATTCTTAGTTTTACTATTATCTATTTATTTATTATTATTTATCTATATTATTACTATTATTACCATTATTTATTTATTTTTAAATACTTCATTTTCATTTAATTATGAAATACATTTAATATGTTAGTACCAGTGTTGAAAGCTGTTTTGTTAATATTAGGCTGTTTAGTTTTAATGAATATTGCTTCTAGTATTTTAAGTCCGTTTATACAGTTATTTTTGTGTATTAGTTTAGTGTTAGATGTTAATATTTTCCGTATATCGGCCGACTGTAGCTGACTTTCTACCTAAGTATATATATATATATATATATATATATATATATATATATATATATATATATATATATATACACTAGCGGAACTCCTGCCACAGTATTTTCTAGGAAAGTATTTTTAATTAAGAAATTACGGGTCCCAACATTGAACTATTAACTCATTTGCTGCTTACGGCTGTATGGCATGAATGCAGACCCCACGACGAAGTAAATGTGAAACGTTAAGTGTATAGGTGAAGGTTAACTGCCAACTCGGACTTAAAGTAAATTTCACTGAACGATAAAAAAAAACGAACAATAAATCGAAAAGAAAATTAAGTTAATTTTTTTTCTTTGTGGTTTTTCAGCGCGAAGACAAACCATGTAAATGTAAAACCGTTTTTAGGGTTGTGTTTGGAAACCCCTGACTTATAGTGGATATTTTATTGTCAATTTGTTTTTGTTCTTAAAAAAGAGGTTCGAAGGCAGTGCCCCCGAAAGTAAAAATAAAAGAATGACAAAATAAAGAGCATGCTTAAAAGAATCAAAAACGTAGAAAAAAGAACAATACAGAAGAGAAATGCGACGTAGAGAAGGGGGAATTCTATAAAAGAACCGTTACGATAGATAAAAAGGCAATAAACGAAGAAACAAATAAAAGAAATACGACGGAAGTGACTTTATAAAAGGACTGTTACGATAAATAAAAGAATATGACATTATCAAAAGCAATTTATGAAGTCATATACGATTTATTGCTTAACCTTCATATGTCCAAAATGTTTCCACAATGTCAGGTTATATTTGGGCCCAACATACTTTTCTATTTAAGAATGTAATTATGAGAAATTTATTGAAAACAATTAATAAAAGTGATAATATAATTAAACCCATTTTAATAAAAAGCATAAATAAGAAAAAACACTGAAAATAATTCATCACGATCAAAAGAAACAGATTAAGTTCTATAGTTGGTACAAGTTATAACATTGCTATCTGTATGTTGAGGGCAAATAAACAAAGAACATAAAGAACGTTTAACATTATATTTGTTGTGTTTAGATTTTGGACAAAATGCGCATCGATTTCGTTTTCTTATTCGTAGAACTATTTGCCCTTGGTGTGTGTATCTCCAGTGGAAGATGACCTATGACTATTTCCAAGGCGGGTTTGACGGATGCGGATATTCCTGTTCTTGGAGGAATGGCTTTCACTTTGATATGAGGTTTTACAAGTTCAGTGTTCAGTTCCTTGAGAACGTTTAGTCTTGTCATTGACGTTACTGGATATTTCTTTTTATATAACAGATATGCATTCAAAGCATAAACAAAAAATGTGTGTGAGGAGAATAAAAAGCCATCTTTTTGAAATTCTATGACAAGAAAATACTTTCAACATCTTGTCGGCACAATCTACTGCACCTTTTGTTTTGTTATAATCCAATATCATGCTGGGTTTCTTATCTTCTGAGGTGCTGATTAAATGATCAAGATGTTGACTTGATTGCAGAAGGACTGCTTTTTTACGTGGAACGTATGATACCATCGTCACTTCTGCTGTTGATAGGAACATGCTTGAGTTCACCTATCTGGATTTTTAGGACAACATTTCTTTTTGTACTTCCTTTCTATTTTTTCTCAGTGTATCCAAAAGAGTTTTCTGTTGTTTGGCTAACTCCAATGCTAATTCGAGTGAAGTGAAAAATGATCACAAGTCATTCCATATCCTTGACCCAGGCCTTGTACTAACTCTAGTACTACGCGTTTTCCCTATTTTTTCAGGAGATGAAGCTTGTTGACCTGTGTATACTTGTGAATTTCTATACATAACCCGAAGAGTTTTTGTAAATCGCCCATATTCTGATACCATATCGATCAGGTTTGCTTTTCATATAAACCCTACAGGTACACTTTCCTTGAAACCAACTAGTTGTTCGTCTACACACATTTGTAAGTCAGGCACTAAGCACTTTTGACAGTTCTTTGTAAATATTCCCAAACTTCTCGTATCGCCGCTAATCTGTCAGTCATCCGTCGGTGCGGTCTAGTTTCGTGGTCGTCCGTTCTAATGAAACGCAGTATGTCTTTGAAAACATTACGGCTCATAGTTGCTTTGAAAATTGGCCGAGATAATGCAGTATCTTCATTCCAAACAGAGGAAATTGATTCTTTCCTACCTCTTGTTGCACCAAATAATATTAGCACTCCAATAAAAGCATTCAATAATTTCTTTTCCAACTTCCATTCAGAATGATTGAGTTGGACAGCCTTCTTTTCAGAACATTTTATAATAATACTTTTCCTTGATGACAATATCTGTCAATTTAGTTATCTCCCTTTTGTAGATTGGCTGTTGTGAGTCAGTCAATATAGCTGGCGCTAACTTGTAGTCAATTTGCATAGGTGGTGGATGTATTACTATGGGAACTAATCTTTTGACATTGAAGAGGTCAATCAATCTCCTCCCAAAATTGTTATCGTTGAATTGTTTTTTGAGAAGCGACCAGCTACTCGGCCTCTTGTGCCTCTTTTGACCGAGGACTCCTTTTGGGCGTCATTTGTCTTCTCACCCCTTTTAGGGTGATCACCCCTCTTGTGTGATTCGTACAGCCCCCTCGGCAGTAATTTTTTGTTTTCTATTTTTTACAGGTTGGTTCTGAGCCCAGGCTTGACTTAAGCAGCTGGCCGGACTTGGTTGAACAGCTAGAGTAAATATAGCAAACTTTTTTCCAAGTTAAAATCGGCTATTCTTTCTTTTTTTTACATTTTTACTAGCGCTTTGTCTCTGCACCTTTGTTTTAAAGCAAAACGGTAGAGGGGAGGTTTGGTCCGAGCTCCGATGTAGGAATAGTGCTTAGCTCGGTCTCTGATTGTCAGATGCCTAAAAACATCTGGTGGCTAGAGCAGACTAATACTTTGGGCACTAGCAGGACGACTTAAGCGTCATGCCCAGTACTTCCGCCAGTGCTGTTTCCAGAACTGGAAGTAGATCAGGGCTTGCAGTCATGTGTAGCAGCTCTGTCTATAACTTCAACGCTGCTGATCCCGGCAGCGTGGGTTCTAGTCCAGCTGGGAGAGGTGATCTGGGTCGGTGGAGTAAACTCCTTATCACAACAGTTGGTCAACGGGGTTTAACCGTAAGCCCGCCTGCTCACAGTAGGAAAAGTCCCCGTGCCTGCAGAATAAAAATAAGCCAGGTCGGTGGAACGCCAAAAGGAAAGAACCAAACGATCCAGATCAGTCGACCGGAAAGCTGCCTAATTTCGACTAGTCCGTCTAGATGGACTATGCGCTTTTCGGAGCACCGGTTAGCAGCAGCAGCAACAGGAGTATGGTGGCTCAAGTCAGAAACCCAGCCAAAACCGGCAGTCAATCCATCCATACTGAGGACGAAGAGGGTCGCTAAACAAGGACTTTAATCTGGAGCAGTTGATGCGGCTAGCAAAAAGGGGAGGTGGGACAAAGTTGGCGACTTTTGCCACTTTGGCATTTCCTCAACAGTGGCCGTCCTTCCTTCATACACAAAGTGTGTCCAGTCAGGACAAGACCATCGCTCCGGAGCAGAAGACGCCGCCTGAAACACAGGATAACTTGTAGCACCAGTATCTCTTACCCTCTCACGAACAAAGAACAAGTGGGGACCCAAGTCCCAGCGAAGCCTTGAAGCGTACTATCGGTTGTTTTTACGAAAAGTACAAACATCTAACCGACGTTCGCATTATAAAAGCAGCTCCGGTGCGGTGGAATGACTAGCGAGAAGAATAGTATCACTATTTACCATCGACATCAAGACCAAGGGGGTAGCTGGGGCATGTCCACCGAGAGTTGACAAGGCCAAGCAACTAACTTCCTGCCCCCCTCTGACGTCACTGCATTCCGTGTCAAAACAAGGACCGTAGTAATAACAATAAGAACGCATTTCGACTTCTCCATTCATTAAATAATCCATCAAAATTCAGGAAATCAACCAATTTTAATGAAATTTTCAGTATTTATTAATTAATGATCACGGAATATAATAAATCCATTACTTTGTTATAAAGCCTGGAGCAAATGTATTATTTCTTGTAAACAAAAAACACCTTTACTAAAGTTATTCAAAATATCAAAACATGTTGACCATACGATATTGTAAATATTTAAAACAAAGCATTAGAAAACTTTAAAAATTGCATGTAAAAAAGAAAAGAAAGGAACACGATTCGATTCATCTTGAAGCTAATCTTTATTCACTATAAATTTAAAGAAAATAATAATTCACGATCAAATACTGCAAACAACTGAATTATGAATTACCATTATTTAAACTTCTAACCCAATCAACCGTAAGTAATTCAGACTTTGAAATTTGTTTAAAAATTATACAAAAAAAAAAAATTCAATGTTTAATAATGGAATCAAAATTCAGGAAATCAACCAATTTTTAAATAATTTCGCGCTTTTTTAAATTTCATTTCAGAATTCACAAAGTTAAAATGCCTACTGCATATGATTGTATCTCCAAAAGAGAAATAATTACTGCAAATATGGATACACGTAATAATGTTTACACCGACTAAATATAGTGTAGTAAGTTTGAATTTTTTTTAATTATATAAAAAATCAAGTTTGAATTACTTATTCATTATTTGATGAAAAAGTAGTGTTCCATTTTTCTTTATTACTTTTTTTCGATGTCTTAAGTGTAGCATAGTTTATCTTTTCTCTGTACTTTTGTAGATTAAATAAATGAAATAATAACATCATATTTAATCAAAATCTTCACAAAAAACATTAATTAAACAATGCTTTATTCAATGATAATATCGTTAATTCTTCGAGTTATACTGATTTTATTAACAAGAGTGTAGGGGCATTTTCGGTAATATATACGAAATAGTTTTTAAAAAAAATATTTTAAACATATACAGATCTTATTTTCATTAAAAAAAAATCATGGATTTTTTTATATATATAAAAATATACGTTTAGTAAAGGTGTATTTTGTTTTAAAAAAAATAATACATTTTCACTAAGATTTTTAAAAATGTTTCACTATATCTCCTGTGCTTGTTTATTAATAAATATAAAAAATTTCATTAAAATTGGTTGATTTCCTGAATTTTGGTGAAGTTTTAAGTGAAGGGAGGGTCAAAATGTTTTTACATTTTGGGAATCGGCCTTTGATTTTGCACGTACCTATCTCTTAATAGCAAGATAGGAGTTGGTGATTCCATTATTAAACAAACAGTTAACATTAAACTTTTTTTGTATAATTTTTAAACAAATTTCAAAGTCTGAATTACTTACGGTTGATTGGGTTAGAAGTTTAAATAATGGTAATTCATAATTCAGTTGTTTGCAGTATTTGATCGTGAATTATTATTTTCTTTAAATTTATATTCAATAAAGATCAGTTTCAGGATAAATCGAATCGTGTTCCTTTCTTTTCTTTTTTTACATGCAATTTTTAAAGTTTTCTAATGCTTTGTTTTAAATATTTACAATATCGTATGGTCAACATGTTTTGATATTTTGGATAACTTTAGTAAAGGTGTTTTTTGTTTACAAGAAATAATACATTTGCACCAAGCTTTATAATAAAGTAATGGATTTATTATATTCCGTGATCATTAATTAATAAATACTGAAAATTCATTAAAATTGGTTGATTTCCTGAATTTTGATGGATTATTTAGTGAATAGAGAAGTCGAAATGCCTTCTTATTGTCATTACGACGGTCCTTGTTTTGACACGGAATGCAGTGACGTCATTTTCTAGCAAACCGGCCTGTAGTAACTCTCGGTGGCCACGGCTGGGGTCAACAGAAATGAAATAGCAGACTTTCTGTGGGAACTCAAAGTTTCAGCATCTTATTTGTGCCGAAGACGATTCGCCACATGGCATAAACTACTTCCTAATGAAGCATAAGCTGAAAAGGTATCCAGGACCGAATTAAGATTTAAACATCTAATTCTGAGGCCGGAGTACCTGAGTGGCAGAAGGACTCTAGTAACAGTCTTTGACGTCCTCTGCTACATCAGTTCGGAACAGCTTGGTGCTATCCTGAGCTAGTATGGGGATGTTGAAGCCGTAACCCTGATCCGTGGTCCCCGTAATCTTATGGTAGGGGACTACAAAATACAAATGCGAGTGAACCGGGATGGTTCGATAATATCCCATCTCTACACAAGTGCGACTCCTGGACGATGAGTGTCATTGTCGAGGGAAGGAGCCCACATGTTGGCACTGCCAGCAGAACGGGCATATGGCAAAAGCCTGCTCCAAGAAATGTCCATCAAAGAAGACTCTTCTGCTCGAGACGCGGGAGTAAAAGCGGCGTCAGCGGCACCAGCAGCCTTTCCACCAACGACCGGAGGGGCACAGGAGCCCAAATATGTGGCTTGAACAAGCTGGTCAAAGGACGAAAAATCATTCTCACAAAAAATCGAAGTTCCAGACCAGAGAAGTCCGCCTCCAAAAATATGCAGCCCCCGGGTGAAAAAGGGACGCGGCTACCCACAGGGTCGTCCAGTCAAGAGATTCCTACAAAGGAGCTACAGCCTTCTACATCTGTCTCCCCATCTGATTCTGAGGAGAAAAAGCAGACCAAAATGGAACAGGACGTTGGGGCGGCACCAGAGACGCATGGGAGTTCAAGAAAGCAACAAGAACCAAAGCGAAAAAAGTTAAAGAGGCTTGGCCCTGATCCCCTGCCCCAATTTCTGAACATATACCTACTTGATTATCACCTTCATCCGGAAAACGAAGGTACGGCACACGAAAGCCCATTGGAAAATTGTAGAGCCTGCCAAGGGGAGAAACTCTGAAACTGGTGGGAGAAGCCCATGACTCCCTCAAACAGTTGGAATCGAAATGTGAAAGGAAGGGTCGCCATGTACGTCCGCCCTTCTTTCTATAGGGCTCTGAAACTCACCTTCCCACTGGATGTCGGAGGCATTTCTCGAGACAAACGGATTACGTCCGACTTGCTCACGGGAAATACGGTTAATGCCTGCAGCATCCTTATTCTTAAAGACTTCACGCCGAGAGTTGACACCAATTAGTGCAAATGGCCACGAGATTGACTCTAGATAGTTTGAACACGAGGGGCATGAGGTGCTTAAGCAAAGCTTCGCGCATACTGGGGGATCTCATGTCCTTTGACATAGATGTGACTGCGTTACCGGAAACTCAGTATGATTCAATATTCGATGACCGACTGCTGTCGACACATTTCGCTGTCTTTTCAGCATTTGGTGACCGTTGTGCTAAGGGAGTTTCCTTGTTAGTAAAACACACCCTGTCCGCATAGGATAAACCTTGTTCACGCTGATGCCGATGACAGACTAGTCGTGGGTGATGTAGCCGTGAAAAGTGCCGGATTTCGAATCGTAGCTAAAAGAGACCTGAAACGTTCTGGCTTACGAGCGGTATGAAGGTCAGATAGTAAGGGCTAGGTTAGAAAGTGTGTCCAACGAAGCCGTGAATGTTGACGCTAAAGAGCATAGAGCTCCACTATGTAGCGACCCAGACGAGTATATTCGTGAAGTTCAAATCTGGAAGGACACGTCCTTGTGTCGACCCGGGAGATTTGTGAGGGGTTTCGTGAGCATTTCGTGGACTGCTATACCCAACTGTCCAGACTCCGCGTCGAGGAGTTAGGCAACTATTTAGCTGGTTCTCTCCGCCTGGAGGCGGCGCAAGCGGCTAGTTGTAATGGGCACATTACGGAATGTGAGGTCCTGGCTGCGTTGAAGCAGGTCGGCTGCACAAATCTCCGGAACTTGATGGTTTGCCTTATGAATTGTTCTTGATGTTGTCGCACATATTCGTACCTATTCTGACGGATGTGTTCAACGATTGGTTGGAACAGGGTTCTATCCCTGGCCAAGTCACCACGGGAGTGATCACATTGCTTATGAAAAAGGGCGGGTATGTTAGAGGTTTAAATTATTATAGGCCAATAACTCAGTTAAAGACAGGCTTAAAGATTATGGCCAGAGTTTTTGCGAATCGTTTGCAGGCTGTTATTTTTGAGTTGATTGAACCCGATCAGAAAGATAGGAAGGCTTTCGTACCTGACAGGATCGCCTTAGTTCAGGCTGTGTCAACGTGTCATCATAGGCCCCGTTATTGCATTGTATATTATCATGTACTGGCACAAAATGGTTCCATCTCTCTCGTTCCTAAATAAGAGACCATGAGACTGTCTGGGTTTCGGGACGAGGTGCTAAGTCACGAACAGACACAGTAGAGTTTCGTCCATCTGTGTACCTGATGTTTGCGTATGGCGGGTTACTGTTAAAGAGCTCAACTTAGTTTACATAAGGTTCGTTTTTGTTGTTCAATACACACTTCTTTAGCAGTACGGGTCCAGGAGTAATTAGCCAAAATTGAAGCGAGTTTCCGTGGGATGACCGACGGTGGAATGTTAAGAAACGTTCATCCGGTGTGGCGTTAGTTGCCGTACACAACAACGATCTCTGTGAGTGGAGCACCTCAGCAAGTGCCAGTTCCCAATGCTTTTCAGACAGGTTACGCGATCTAATAGCTAATAAATCGCCTTCCATATAATTCCATTAATTCTCTCTTCTGTCCGTTTCCAGTTGGATGATAAGGAGTGCTATTACTAGTTGCAGCTCATTTCTGGAAGAGATAAGATTTACCCTCTTTGGAAATGAAAGATGTGTCTCGATGTGAATGTATATAACTTGGCATTCCACATAGGCTAAATAGCAAATATAAACGTTTGATCACTGTTGTCGCATGCATATTGGGACATGAAAAAGCAAAAGGGAAACGAGAGTATTCATCAACAACTATAATTAATAAATAACAATTAGTCGATACATTAGGCAGAGGAACCTTTGAAATACACACATAGTCGTTCCATAGGATCTGCACAAACCCTACAAAAAGTACACATCTTCCTTACCTTATCTGTAGAAAAAGGAAGATGCCTTGTTCTTACAAAATTAAGCAGTCGAGTTATCCTCAGATGACACAGTCAATTGTAGAGATCAGCGAGTGTAGAGATATTAAAAGTTGAACAATAGTATACTCGGGAAAATTTGTCAGGGACCACATTATCCTTACCAGCACGATACACAATTGTGTAGCTGAATGCAGCAAGTTCCAGTCTCCATTGCTGGAGCTTAGAAGTCATCTTAACAATACTAGGTTTTCTCTAACCTGACGATTGGTTTGAAATGTAGTACTCCTTAATGGCATGGATATGAACCATTTTTGTCACCGTTGCGGGGAAGATATAATTGAAACGGCCGAGCACGCCTTTTTCAACTGCTCCAAGCTTTGTGAATACTGGACGTATGCCAACGAGATGACGGCTCGCATCGTTCTCTAGCGGATGACGTGCCTGAATTTAGCGTTCGTAGTCTTCAACATGGATCCTTTGTGGCCCAAGGAGAAACCATTTAAGCCGTATCTAGACTGGTAGTGTGGACTTCACGCTTAGAAATACGGAATAAGGTGTGGCCGCCTTCTCATTACGATTTGATTTCGTATGTAAAGCATCAGCTTAAAATCAAAATTAAATGTGATAGCAGGAGGTTGCCTACCTCACTGTTTAAACGTGGGTAGATACACCGCTAGCTTATGCGTATTCGTACGATATTCGATCTAAAAGTCTTACAGACGATCTATGTTCGTTCGAAAAAGCCATCGCTCTGTAAAAAAGTAAGAGTGTCTGTTAAGATGAGGCGGTATTAGTCTCTAAGACACATTCCCCATTGTATATATAGCATGATTCTTTTTTTCATTTTAAATATACAGTGTTTAGTCATCTCCGTTTTAAAATCGCTGGATTCAGCTGTGTATAGTGAGGGCAAAACCGGTCAGCTGGCTTGTCATTTTAATCATGGACGATAAAATATGTCTTCCCTTTATACTTGTCAATAATCTCAATATCTTCAAATATGTTTGACTTTGGTAATTATTTTTACACTCATTGAGTGTCAAAATAATGATTAAAATTAAATGCATCATCTTTGTAATAAACCTGCAATTCAACGATTGAATGTTGGAAGCAACGGATATATTCAATGGGCACTGATTTTGAATTAGATCTCTAAATTAGAGGATGATCTATCGATTTAACTGTTGTTTTGACATTAGAAAAACGAATTGTTCTGAGTTGAACTGTGAAATGTATGACGCTTATTCTCTATGGTTTCGATCAATCGGATACACTTATTAGTATCGTAAACGATTATTTTACTTCAAGTATATATAGTATCTTATGGAAATTCTTGTTTTGATATCTTCTATCTTTACTTTACTTAAGCTTATTAAGAGAGATAAAGAGAGAGAGAAAAAGAGAAAGAAAGACAGAGGGGCAAACAAAGGGATCGGGATAGAAGCATAGAGTAAGGTTGGTTAGAAGAGAGAAGGTGAAACTGATCAAGCTAATCTGTGTCTGAAACATTCATATTTTGGATGAACAGAATTTCCATGAACAGTTTTGTACAAGAACTGACATTCTCTGAAACCGGATTGCTTCCCTGAAGGATACACCGTGATCCTCTTCAAATCCTATTTTCATTAACTTTTGTCGTCATAAAACGTCCCCATAAGTCTTCAACCTTGAGTGTCTCTTAGCTTTGCTAAGTGGTGACTCATCATTAAAACCATTCATTTAACTAGATGAAGACCATACACATCATAAAAATTGTTTCAGTCGAATTAAATAAATTAAAAAATAATTTTAAAAGGAATTGAGATAAAATTAAAATGTTACTTAATTTGTGTCTTATGACTATGGATCAACTTCAATGCAAATCTGATATATTTGAGTTCTCAAATGGGAGGTTGTGTTTATATTATGGACCCTGAAACCCTGTAAAATACTCCAAGGAAACTGAAATATTTATTAATTGATGTCTCTTACTGATTCCTGAAGTTTCGAAATAATCGGAGGTATCTGAATGGTCACATAGAGCTTCAACCCTCTTTACCTTCTTTGTATAAAACTAAATAAAGCTAAATATAGCCCACAGTACCCACACGTACTCCTAATAAGTGTATTCTAAAATTCATAATAATCGATTAATTAGTTTAGGGGTTAATCTTGTACATTTAAATACATAAACATATACTCATACCAGACAATAACTTCATATAAATATAGATATGTTGTTAAAAGTGATGTGTTTTAAGGATGGAGTTCGGAGGATGATAAAAATGAATTTAACGTTTCATGTTAAATGTTTTACTTTTACCAATCAAAGATAAAAATTCTTCTGATTTGTAACATCACGAAATAACAAATTCAGGTGGATAAATAGAATAATTTTGCATGGATTTCGCTGTGTATCCGCCCAATTATATATTTCGATCATTGTGAATCAGATTGAAACAAGAGAGCTGAGAACTGTAAATTGCCAGCGAAAAGTCTGTTGCCAAGGAACGACTGACCATAGAAGGAAGTAACGGGAATATCATGCTGCTGGTTGAAAATATGTGCTAATTAGATATTTCAAATCGCACAGCACGCTGCCGTGGAGCCATGCAAATGCCGGGCATAATGACTGAAACGGAACAATTACCGCCACATCTCATACACAATATCAGCTTATATACAAATAGCGATATATATATATATATATATATATATATATATATATATATATATATATATACATATATATATACATATATATATATATAAAGAGGTGTACTAAAAGCGAACTTTTAGGAAAGGTAAAACCCTATTGTGAAGAGTATACAGCTCAATATCCAGGATAGAGCAGGTAGAAATGAAGGAGAATGGAAAGGAATTAGAGAAAGCAAAAGCCAAATCAAAATTCAATTCAAAAGTTCAAAGCAAGGTATATTCTGCAAAAAGGCAATTTATTCAAGTTAAATTTTCCTTAAGCCAGGCTTTTCAGGTAAATTCAGGTATAGCAACCATAATAATTCCCCAGATACCCCTCCCCCATTTGATTAAATACCCTCCCTTCATCTCGGATTTTCCCTCCTTACATCTCGAAACCCCTTTCTGATAGTTCTAATTCCTGTTGTTCTTTAATCTCTACTTATATCCCCCTCATCCCTTTAACCTTCTCTTAACTTAATAAATTACCCATAAACTTCGTTAGCTTCGCATTTCCCTTAGTTTTAACACCTTTCTTCCATTACCCCCTAAATCTTTCCACTTAACCTCCTTAACTGTATAACTTTATTTGGCTTTCCATTTTCTTTCCCGTTTAACTTCTTTTAATGCATTCGTCCGCTTCCCTGCAGCACCTCCATTCTTCATTCTTTTCCCTTTCTTCGTGATAACTAACCCACTCTATTCATATTATATCCTAGCCCTTTTATTTACTTGTTGATTAGCCTTATCTACTCCATATCCCATTTGCACACCTCGATATCGAACTTCTTACTGCTTCCATTGTGCACTCTAATTATTCTTCCCCTCCTGTTTTTAATTCTTCTCACTTTTTTAATAGCCTCGATTATTCCCCCCTTGTTTTACCTCGCCCTTCGCACATCTCTCTCAAACTACTCAACCCCCAACCCGCCCTAGCTCTACATCTTTTAACCCCTATAGTATTTACTTGTAACTGCGATCTCCATTCTCCCTCCGGCTTAATCCTTTGTCACTTTTTTAACCTTGTATATCTCTTACCTCTTCCGGCCTTCACTAACCTATTTAACAATTTTCTTAATTAACCTCCATATAACTTTTTTTTAAATAAAATTTCAAAGTTTATATTTTCCCATATCTATTTGAACTAGCATCCCGTAACTGCTTATTTACTTCAACCCATAATTTTTTCCACCTTGGAGACTCCCATTCCGGATATCCTCTCTAGGTTTTGTTTTTCTTTTTTCTTTTTCCTTATTCTAACTTTCATTCTTGAGCTCCAATCTTATCGACTTTTCCCTCATTCTATTATTAGTATCTTATTTTTAATTTTTTTAATTTTTTTATTTTTTATTTTTTATTTTTTATTTTTATTCTTTCGGTCAATCCTCAATTTTCCCTGCGAGCTTAAGACTAATCTTATTATCTATTTTTCATTCTTTATTCTTTTATTTTCTTATTTCTACTTTTTATACTATTTTTATCTTTATTTTTTATCTTTACTCTTTTAATTTTTAACTCATTTTCCTAGTCCTACCCTTCATATATATTTTGCCTCATTGTTCATATCTAAGGTCATTTGATTAAACTTCTAAACCCCCGAACTCTGTTCTTATACATATTCTGATATTTTAACCCCTTATCCTAACATTCGTTAACTTACCCCCACTCCTTTCTTCCCATTTTCTATTTGAATCCTAACTTCCAATTTCAACTTTGTTTCACCCCCCCCCGACTTTCACACTCTTAGTTTTATCCGCATTCCTTCACCGCATCGCTCCCTTTCTCCTCCCCCCTCTCTTTCCTCGTACCCGTCCCTTTCTCCTCCCACACACCACTTACCCGTTTCCTCCCTTGCCCATTAGTCCCATATTATATTCCTGTTTTCACTGTCTTTGCTTTTCTTCATTTATAGCCGGCTTTCTCAACTGGGCAGACTTTAAATATTCTCACTGCCCCTTTTTTCCACTTTAAAACACTTTCTTTTGTCATCTCTGCCCGGGAAGTTTCTTTAATGGCGAATATTTTACATCTTAATCTCCTCTGACGCCTGCCTGCATCATCGAATGTACCTCTTATTGGACTCTTTACCCTTCTTGGATCTTCTATTTTCGCCGTACCTGAAGTTGTGGCTTCTTGGATTTTAACTTTGAAACTTCTCTCATTACTTCTCGTGCCTCTAACGACCTACCTATCTACATCGTATCCTCTCCGCTGGACTCTTCGACACCGGACTTTTTGGCAATCGGACATTTGCTTGCACCCTGGCACAGTTTTGCCCTACGTTTCTTTCCCTACAACTTTTATTTTATTTCATTTTTTCAAATTTTAAATCTTGGCCATTGCCAACTTATCTATCCCAGCGACTTCCTCTGATGATAAGATTTTGATCTTTGAAAAGCCTGGCTTAAGGAAAATTTAACTTGAATAAATTGCCTTTTTGCAGAATATACCTTGCTTTGAACTTTTGAATTGAATTTTGATTTGGCTTTTGCTTTCTCTAATTCCTTTCCATTCTCCTTCATTATATATATATATATATATATATACATGTATATATATATATATATATATATATATATATATATACACGCTTAGACACATTTTAGTAAAGAAAGCCAAATGGCATATTAAGAAGTCAATTACATTGCATAAACACATTTTACCAGGTTTTAAATAGTGAACTGATGAGATATCTGATAAAACGGCCAAGTGATTGTGATACTGAGAAGTATTTGGGTAAGGTCGATACCGTCGCGAGCCGACGGCCTAGCCTTCCCCTTGTTAGCCATGTCAATTGCACCGCTTTTCCTAGGGATGTTTGCACGCTTAGCATGATCCCTACTGTATGTATTCGGGAAAAAATGCCAAGAAAACAAAATCAAGACATTACAATACCTTTATTTATCTTAACAAAGTAGAAAATTGTAAGATGTGGCACAATGTCAAAACGAGTATAGGGGAAAGTGGGGGTCGAGGGTCGTTCAGTGGTCTATGCCCTACAAACTAGTTCCAATCACAACAATACCACATTTACTCTATGGACTAATCTAGATAAAATATCCCCAGTAAATCGGGGAGTGGGCATCCTGTAGGAGTTCTGACTCCTAAAATAAAACAGGGAGACAAGACTCATTTGTACAACTAGCTAGAGGGCCTAATCTAATACTTTGATATTCGTGACAAAAATGGTCAGAAAGAGAGACCTAAGGTCAGCGTGTGCCATGCTTAGGCAGAGAACACGAACTTATATTCCGTACGAACACGCATAAACTAGTGGTGTGTATCAACCTACTTCTAAAAAGCGAGAAAGGCAATCTCCTTCTATCACATTTAATTTTGATTTAAAGCTGAGGCTTAAAATACGAAATCAAATCATATGAGAAGGCGGCGCCCCCACTTCCTATGTCTAAGCGTAAAGATTACACTACGAGTCAAGCTTCGGCTAAAATCACAAGAAACACTATTCGTTTCTCCCTGGGCCACAAGGGGTTCATGTTGAAGACAACGGATGCTAAATGCAGGTACGTCACCTACTCGAGAACGATGCGATACGTCTACTATTAACGAAGCTTGGAGCAGTTGAAAAAGGCGTGCTTTGCCGTTTCAATTTAATCTTCCTCGAAACGTGGACAAAACAGGTTCATGTCCAAACCAATACTGAAGCGTATGCCATTAAGGGGTACTACATTTAGAAAAAATCGCCAGGCTAAAGACAACTTAGTATTGTTGAGATATCTCCGGCCTGCCACTCCCCAAGTAGATTCAAAACGGTCCCCTCCAATAACTCCAGATATAGTGTTCTTTAGACCGGGCGAGGTCACTGGACCCCGGCAGCACTCTGAGCGCAGTTCAGCATTCGTAGAAGAACCGCGATTCACCTCTTGGTTTACGACGGCATTCAAACAAGTGGTTAGGGATGAGGTTGGGCAAAGCCTTCTCAACCGCAGGGTCCTACGCGAACTCCTCTGTAAAATTTATACCCAGAAATGCTAATCTACTGGCATATAAATGGCTCGCCAAGTCGGGCATTCCCAAGTCCTTAACATTAGGACGTTGAGTACAGACCTGTCTACAGACTAGCGGCTTTATCTTCTCCCACAAAAGCGAGAAAAGTATACGCGTCAAAGTCGCCAAGAGGTCCACAGACAGAAGTAGTACAGCCAATCGGTAAAGGATAAGATGAAAGACGTACGTGGCGCACGCCTCAGCTCGACCTTTAAGGGAAATCCCCCTTCGAAGCCAAATCTTTACAGACGCTTCGACCTTAGACTGTACTTCCGACTAATTCTTTTCAAGCTGGAGACCCGGTCCGAACCACACGCCGAGGATCTGAACCGGGTCATCGGACCAGTTGAAAAGGGCCGGCAGCGTAGCCGCGCCACTTCAGGCAGCCAAACTTAAGCCATTGGATTTGCTATAGTTGACCACGCCCTACTATGCACATAGTCCATCTGGACCATTTTAATTTGAACAGCCTTCCAGTCGCTTGGCCCTGGCGGCTGATCTGAATCGATGGCTCATTCCTTTTGGAGCGCCACTGACGTGGCTGGCCTTACTACTGCAGCCAGGAGACTTTTCCTCCTGTGAGCAGGCGGGCTGGCCCGTCGACCAACTGGTGTGATGGGGAGTCTATCCCACCGACCCAGATCACTTCTCCCAGCCGGACTAAGACCTACACTGCCGGGGTCAGCAGCGTTAAAATCGTAGGCAGAGCTGCCGCATGAGGCGGAAAGTTCTGATCTACTTTCTGTGCGAGGAACAGTACCGGCGGAGATACTGTGCATGTCACTTAAGGCGTCATACCCGTAAAGTAAGTCCTGGCCTACTCCGGTCCACAGATGTTGTTAGGTACCTGGGAACCAGATCCCGAGCTAGGTACTAAGCTTCCACCGGAGTTCGGCCCAATCCTCCCCTCTTCTGTTTTGCCCTGCACAACGGCAGAAAAAAGAAAAAAACGCTTATTATGTTAAAAATAAAATTAAAACAAATAAATAACTAGTTCTGAGCTCGACTCAAAAGACGCCGATTAGATGAAAGAACGTCTGCTAGATTTTACTGTAGCTGTTCAAACAAATCCGGCCAACTGCTTAGGTTGTCCCTGGACTCAGAACGAACCTGAAAAGAAGAATGAAACAATGTCAATTAGTTGCTGACAGGGGCTATACAAATCACCCAAGAAGGGTGGAAAGAAAAATGGTGCCCAAATGCGGCTTGCCCAGGAGGCAGAGAGTGTCTTCGGTTAAAAAGGGGTACAAGAGGTCGAGTTGCGGGTCGCTCCCCAAAAAACAAATCTAACGCACGAATTCTGGGGTAAAACTTTAAAAATCTGAGGAACACATCTCTTCAATCAAAAGAGTACAGTTCTTATACTGATCAATCCACCCCCTATGGAAATTGACTCCCAACCAGAACCATTTAACGGTTATAGACTCTAAACAGCCAATCTGCAAAGTAGGAAACTCAGGAGGCGACTAAATCACATACCATATGTCAGAATAACACTTCCATTTCAAAAGTGCATTAGGATTTATATTCATCGATAGGTTCTGTGCGACCGTTTTTACGCTTTGATTTTAAATAAAATTGGCATTACTGCTGATTATTTAAAGCACGTCAAAAAACGAATATCTGCTCGTCTTAATGAATGTATTGTGTTGATGTGTTGATGTGTAAATTTGTTGGTATGTTTATGTGTTAATGTGTTTATTTGTGAATGTGTTGATGTGTTGATGTATTGATGTGTGAATGTTTTGATGTGTAAATCAGTTGATTTGTGAATGTGTCGACGTATTGATGCGTTAATTTGTGAATGTTTAATGTGTGAATAGTTAATGTTTTGATTCGTTAATGTGTTGATGCAGCAATGTGTGTATGTGTAAATGTGTTGATAATTTGATGTTTTATATCTTCATGGGTTGATTTGTGAATGTGTTGATTTTTTAGTTTGTTGTTTTTTTCATGTGTTGATATACGAATGTGTTTATGTTTGGATGTGTTAATGTATTGTTTTGTGAATGTGTTGATCTCTTTTGACGTTTTAATGTGCTCATGTGTGTGTATCGATACCCGAACACCCAGGGAAAGTGGGAACAGAAAACAGATTACAAACGACGGGTCACAGTATTATGACAAAATTGCACACTTTATGTTTCTTTTCAAATTATACACTTGCGAACCGGTTGAGTATATATTTTTGTTTTAAACAAAAGTCTTTTGTTTTATTTTTATTTTTTACGAAAACGTTTCGTTTTTATTCGACGCCAATTATTTGAGGGCTTTAATTTGAAGCAAATTATTTCATGAAAATGCTCCTTGAATACGACGAGCACCAGGTTTGCGAAGAGATAGAGCTGTGTTGTATTTTTCGAAAAGCTTTTTGTAGTGATTTTACACTGAAAGTATAGAGATTTTCATATTATTCTTCACGACGTGGGAAAGGGTGTCATTGTAAAGAAAACAGTCGGGCCGGCCCTCTAGCAGTGTTTTGCAAGGATCAGATAACAAAGTACGCTCCTGAACTGTCTGAGGAAACTAAACACAACACATGGTAACATAGATTGGGGGGTCTATTCCCTCATATAACAGCCGTAACTAACGCTCGTTATTATAAGTAACTTGAATCACGACGACTTGTGCGTTCGTCTTTCACTTAGCAATACACGTTGACTGAAAGAACACAATAACGGTGGGGAGGTGACCGGTTCAAAAACCGCTCGTTACAAATGTTATTGAGTGTTGAAAATAAATCCAAGGTTCACTTTCTACTTTCACTTTATTTACTGATGTGTTAATATGTTGATGTGTTTATATGTTAGTAGTTTATGCTTTAATCTGTAGATGGCTGACTGTGTTGCTGTGTGTATGTTTGATATGTTGATGTTTGTATGTTTTGCAGTGTTTATGTATTTTGTGGTAAATTTTTATGGGTTGATTTGTTTATATGTTGATATGTGAATGTTTTGATGTTTAAACATTTTTATATGTTCATGTGTTGATTTGTGAATGCGTTAATATTTTGATGTTATGATGTGTTAATGTTATGTTTGTGAATTTGTTGATATTTTCTTCTGTTATAGTATTGATGTGTAAATGTGTTTATACCTTTATGTGTTGATGTGTTGATGTGTTTATGTTTATATATGCTAATCGGTTGATGTGTGAATGTGTAGATATTTCTATGTGCTAATGCGTTGATGTGTGAAAGTGTTGATATTTTGATGTTTCGATGTGTTGTTGTTTGAATGTATGCACTTTTTATGTATTAATATGTTAATGTATCAATGTGTTAATATTTTGATGTGTAAATATGTTGATTTGTAGATGTGTGTATGTTTTAATATGTTGATTTGTGAATGTTTTAACGATTTGATGTGTTGATGTTGATGTTTAAATGTGTTAATCGGTTGTTTTGTGAATGTATTAATGCATCAATGTAGTGATGTGCGAAGGTTTCATGTTTTAATGAGTTGATTTGTATTGATGTTTTGATGTTTTAATGTTTTTTTGTGTGATGTTGTTTAATTCAGAAAGGAATTGAATGCGCCGATTCAATCTTTGCATTTTGCCATGAATATTTCACAAACGTATAACAGAGGAAACTGTCAATTTAAATGTAAACTTGTAAGAATATCAAACATAGCATTTTAAAAATAACTTCAACATTCCTGAGTAAATCTAACGCGAATATTTAAAGGATATAAAATTTTCTATTGAGTTACTAAACTTTTATTAAAAACTAGCAGGGTTACCCGACTTTGCCCAGATTAGGGTGTGGAGTAACATTTACTGAAATATCATATTAAGGAGAGTTAACTTTAACAGCCATCTTAAAAAACTAGATATCTTACCAACAGATTTATTCATATATATGTTCATACCCTTAACATAACGCTTATAAATAGATTACTCTCATCGTGTAACATGTTAGAAATGCGTCATTAGCTCTTCTAAAGGGAAGCTCGAGATATGGAAGTGCTTCCATTATGTTGCTCATGCAAAATGTACATGTGAATACACTTATATTTAAGTTACTACCCTTAGTGTGATTTTATTAGAAATAGATAGATCTAAGTCCATAAAAGGCGATAAAGAGAAAAAGATCAAGAGAAAGAGAGAGGCAGACAGACAGAAAGACAAATACCGACATTTTTCACATACATTTTATTATATTAAAAAAGAAAAAAAGTACTTTAGTTTCATATAATTTTAGGTACAATCGAAACGGAATACGCGATATTTTCAGTCTGATGCTGTCCCAATTAAACAATTCATATATTTGTTAGGTCGACTTTTAAAGTAACACTTTTAAGAAACATCGGATATAAGTATTTCAAGGTTTAAGACAGTTCTGTCAAAATGAATCACTTAGCGTTGGAGGCATGTAGATATTCGGTACATAGATAGTACCGCAGAGATTTGGGACCACTTGCATTGTCTTTCCCAGAGAAGTTTATACATATAATATAAATTCTATCAAAATAGAATATATTTGAAGTTTTGAAGAAGGTTCAGCCCTCAAAGCTCACTTTGATTAGAAGGACACTTAGACATTTTGGATCACTTCCATTTTCTTCCCGAGAAAATGTGATAAATATGATTTAAATTTAATAAACACAATGTATATTTTTGGTTTTAAGGCGATTATTCTCTCATAGCCACTTAGGGGTGCACTTAGAGATTTGTGAACATTTTCATCGTCTTTCCTGGTGAATCTTACATAAGAATATAATTTTAGATTTCATGTACATTCACTATTTTTTTTTCTATAGGGAACACTTACATCAGATATATACACGGACATCGATTTATATATAGATGTTAACATCTTTAATATTGGACCAAAGTTTTATCAGAGCTTTATTTCCCCATATTGTATGAAGTATTCCGAAGGCATGCCATGGAAATGTTGATAAGTCAAAAACTATTTATCCGATCAAGCTGATATTTCTAATTGTGGTTATTGTTATGAAAGAGCATCAGATCCATACATTCAATTTAGAAAAGAACACAGAAGTTGGAATTTTGTCAAAATTTTAATCTTGAACGAAGACTTTGTACGGGACGTCATTTGCTTCAAGTGGCGACTCTCTACGATGAACATATAAACATTATCGTAAAAAGTGTGACTTTCACATTTTTCGTGAATTTGATATCGAGCTTTGGCATGAATATCTCCAAACTGAATCTGTTCTAAGTTTCATAACGATTGCTAGTTTGATAGAATTTGTATGACGATTGGGCAAGTAATGTGGATGCTAAGCTGTACAAAAACAAACAAACACACAAACATAGCTACACACTCGATCAAAAAAGTACAAAGTCATTAAGTTCTTAATTACTTGCCTCCACGCTAATGTAAAGTTTTTTGTTTTCTTCATTAAGACTTAGGGGGTTTCAGGATGACGTCATAATGAGCATGATGCTGTCTCGGATGATTGCTATGGAAATGTGCTTGAACGTGCAAGCAGTTTCCCGGGGCTCATTTCTTCTAAGTCTTTATCTTCCATTCAATTACTCATCTTAATCATCAAGTATCTGGACAGAAGACACTTGAGGTGTTAACTGCGATATACTCAAACATTAAACATACTCTTAGGGCGCTGTATTTGTCATTATTTTCTTTGTTTCGGCGAACTTAGCTGTGGAGTTGGGATACACAGCAGATTCTGTAATTCTGAACGGCGTAAAAGAGTCGGAGCAAGTGACGTCCCGTATAGTTTTCCGACTCGAATGTTTGTTATAATCGACTCACTAATGTTTATAAACTTGATCGTGTCGGTTTTAAACTATTAAGATTTAAATAAGTTAATCTTGATAAATCGAGTGACAAAAACCACTACAACGCATTTGAAAATATAATTTCTTATCAGCTCAATACGACTTTTCAATGCATTGATAGATGCTATTACTGTATACAAGTAAAACGTTTCAAAGAAATACATAGACAAAATCCTATTGGATGAGAACTTTTCAATTTATTTTTATTTTATTGTTAGGATTATTATATATGCAAGCTCTGTGCATTGTAGGATGATCATTAAGCTTCTATTTTCTAGCTAGGTTGAACGGAAAATTTCTAACGGAAAACTGCTTTGAAAAAATCTTATTTGAAAGTTTAAATACTTTTTTTGAAATAATATAATATATATATAATAGTAAGTAGTATAGACAATATATATACATATTTAAATAAAATTTTAGTCGTAGAAAATTTTATTAAGGCAAGGAATATAGACGTTATGACTTTTTTCTTGTGGAATGAAATTGAAGACAAGAGGGGAAATCAATACATAAATCTACTAAGCCGGCTTTCGTCCACACTCATCAGAGTAAATACATGTAAATAATTCATGCACTGCGATTAAAAACTAAAAATAGAAGACCAGTGACAAGTTTTTGAAAACAATGGAGGGGGTCTCACAGGTAGATAGGATTGAGTCTCAGAAGCCACTTATTTTGTTTACAAAGGGAGGGTTTTAATCACTTAATTAATTTTGAAGCCAGAATCGACTTTCTATTCGACATTTTAAATGTTTCCCAATTTCATTCAAATTTCGACGATCGTTTTAAGCAGCAGACAAAGTTTTTCTAATTTACCTTATTCATTTCATTTGGTAATACAACAATGACAGAATGATAAAAAAGAATGAACGGATCGACTGTAATCGAGAGCGATACAAAGGCTCTCGTTTCATTGGCTACTACGGAGTGATGAAAGGGAGGACGTCACTTATTCCTCTGCATTGTTCTACTTATCTCTGACTCTACACTTGTAATGCGCAATGAGGCATCCAGTAGCATATTTGTAGGCTTTGACTTCACCAATTATTGAACCTTATTTTCTCGCCTCATTAACAAACACTCTAACTATATTACCAAATAGGCAGGTTCAATAAGAATCTAACAGTAAAATCGAAAAGTACAACAAGTCGACGTAAACATAATTATTAACACTTATTATTCATGTTTGTTTTTTTGTATTACGTCAACGTTTATTCAAACAGTACGGCATTTACAAAAAATCATAGTTAAAACGTAAAAATTCAAGGAGGGTACAGCAAGTTACGTAAAACTTTCTCTTTCCATAGAAATGATGTTTAAAATACCCTTCGAAATCTTAAAAGTATTTGAAAGCACTTAAACTGCCGAATAAAAATGCAATTCCAGCTATAAAACCCTTAACAAATTCTAATTCTATTTTTGAATAGTGAAATATTTATGAACTATTGATATTCAGTACTTTTATAAATTGAGATTACTGCATTAAATTAAAAATACGATAATAATTTGTAAAAGAAATAACGAAACGCACACTGTCTCTAGAAAGCTTCGCCACATGATTGATAACAGAATTTTCGCCTAGGATGAGGGTGTTCTGTTTTGTCATCTTCATTGTTGTATTTTCTTTTGCAAGGAGGTGTCGCTATTTTCCTACATAAAACCATTGGTATTCTCAAATAGTCATCCATATGGTATTGACCATTCTCAACATCGATTAATGTCGGTGATCCACCGAGATGATGCCGTATAATGACCAACTAAAAATGAATATAAAAAGTCTCCTAGGAAACGTCAGGTAAATAAAGCTACTTACCTACTTAAATGAAACAGGTAAATACATTTATTCTGCTAAAAATGATGCTAAAAGAACTTATTGCTTCCAGTTATTCTTAAACGCGTGGAATAACGTAGCAATGTAATTGTGTATATTTTTTGTTTATATGGGAGACCAACAGTGCTGAGAAATTTTTTTTTAAATGCTGACCGCTCGAGTACAGAGCAATATTAGGATCAGATTTGTTTATTAAAGTATTAGTTTATTTGTATAGTCTGCTGAATAGTCTGCCTGTACAGAAATTGAAACAACATTACAAGTGAAAATATCTTACGAACTATGTAATATAGGTCATTAGTTTTATTAATGTATTTAATGTGGGCTTGTGATAAAACTGACGTCATTGACGAACACACTAACAAATGCAGTAGCGCACATCATTTTGTTGATATAGGACCGAAAGCGATAAGAATCGTTTAAATGTTGACCATGAGCATATAGAGCGTTGTTAAGAATAATATTTCTTTATTAGTCTATTTGTATATCATTATTATTGACTATAATTATTTAAGTATATCTTTTATAAGATTTCGTGTCGTTTTTCATCGAGATGAATGTTTTCTTGATAGATGTGACAACCCAATGTTGGCCTCATTTTATTATAGACCGGAAGTTGTTTTATAAGGATTAAGCCATTAGCGTTGGAGCATGGTTGTCATCAGCAAATACTTTAATCTGAGACGCAATTTTATCGTGGAAGCTTTTATGAAAATCAAGAATAATATGCGTTCATGTAGCGATCCCTGTATTAGTTATATGTACGCCCATCAAGTACGACCTGAATTTTACCGTAAGCTAAGAATATCGGATTATATTAATAATTCGCTCAGTAAAACTTAATTGTTAATTTGCCGGAGAAAGACTAAGAATATATCTAGTGCTACCGCTCTTGCTATCCCTGCCTTATTCAGTGCGTGGTATATACGCTGAGAGATTACGGTTGATCGGACAGGCTTAAATCAATCATGTTGTACAGATGATTTTTGTATAACAATAACATAAATAAGATTGGATCCACAGGCTTTAGAAGTGTCGAGATGTCGAGTTTTTTTTTTATAACAGCCAGGACACGGGAAGGGGTGATGCTCAGATTATCTTAGTACAGTTTTAATCCATAGTGAACCATTAAGAAAGGGTTGTGGAGTTCAGAGTTGAAGTTTGGGAAAACCATTAGACAACTAGTTCAGCCTTATCTCTCGCTGTGGAAGCTACTTCATGGGGTTGGATAGTGGTTGATATGTTGAATGCCCAATGGTTCATCACACAATTATAGAATTTCCGAAATCGCGAATTCCTAATTTGTATGATGTTATTTCTACTCTTCTCAGTATAACGAATCTTTGATGCGGCTATTATACCCTTAGTGTTACACCGGCCGTTCTTACACAGGAGAAACTACACCGGTTGTCACTATAAATAGTGCGAGTCACCAGAGACACAGAAGACAAAGCACAGTCTTGTAACTGTCTAGCCAAGAGCTAGTCAGTTTCTTACTTTGTTAATGCACTTGTTAAACCAACCCTCGACTTGACTTCCTTTATTTATTATTTACTGTGGAACAACTTCACAACACTTAGTAAACCAGTGCTGTCAACTCGGCGATTGCTAAGAAGACGACACGGCTAGACCGACGATAAAGACGAGCAGAACACCACGGCACACACAACGTTGGGGTTGGCGGCAATTGTTGAAGGGGACACATGTGGTGCTACGGCTCTCTATACCATAGCTGTACCATTTGTAGAAAGCGTTGAAGTCATTTGTTTTATTCTCAGATTACAATGGGTAATCTGAAACACCTCTTTTGTAAATGTGTCGAATTAACAGGTGACCTTATTTTAACACGTGCGTTTTAGAATAGTTGTATTTCTAGTTTTTGTTATTCGTTGCTAGGTGAGGCGTTTGTTTAGGTTTTATTTATTTAATTATTATTATTATGTTATGCATTGCTATACTAAAGTAAAGTTTATTCTGTGTATACAGTTGCTTGCTATTTCACTTCTACAGCTTTATGGATGTTTAGAGTTCAGAACTTAAAACCTATCATTTAAACATAATCTACACGTGTCGACTAAATGTCTACATGCACTGATCCGTCGTACTTTACGACTTTACCCTCGATTTTTGGAGATCGTCTGCTTTCTTTGAGTTCCAAGTAATTAGTAGCTTGTGCTGTTTTTATTCGTCTACTTTCTTGTATGTGACGTGATGGCTCATGTTGCAGAGTAATCGCGTCGCATCACAAGTGACCCAGGTTTCAAATACTGAGTTTTGATGTTCGACTGATAAGCCAAAATGGGGCGAAACACGAGTCTAGGGCTTCCGGTATGTGGCTTGCATTGTTTCGGCGTTGTCTGATTTTGAAAATAATTCTATATCATCTCACATAAAAAATCTATCTATCTATCTATCTATCTATCTATCTATCTCTCTCTCTCTCTCTCTCTCTCTCTCTCTCTCTCTCTATATATATATATATATATATATATATATATATATATTATGGGTGTATTTACATCGCCAAAGAAACAATCAATACCTTTCATCTGTTCTGTCATGTTTTTAGTCTTTATATTTCCTCGAACGACCACATCGTTTCCTCTGTTCTCCCAGTCTTTTTACCCTCATCTATCAGCGAATACTAATATTTTTTCTTTGTTTTACAGGCAAACAATATTCTCTTAATATATTTATATTGTATTTTTCCAATGTAAACGCTTTCTATATATGCTACGCGCAGCTCATCAGATAAAAAAATTGAATTCAGTAGTAATCCAATCCAAATACATAAGAATCCAAATACATAAAAAGAGGATAGACAAACTTAAAAATTAGCTTCCAACAACGGCAACAACAAGTTCAAACACATAACAAATATAAATTTTAAAAGTCACTTGAGAAATAGTGACAATCTCCTTCCCCCCAAACGAACTTATCTGAAAAACTGTAAACAACATGTCTAACCGAATTTAAAAATCGAATTCAACTGAGCTAGAAACAATCCGCCCTATTGCAAAAGAAAAACAACCCATTAGAAACAATTAAATGTAAAAATAAAAGGCAAAAATAAAAAAGTTATAAAACAAAATAAAACAAAACAAAAAAACAATGGAAAAAAACAAGACAATCATATCTATCATTTCACAAAAATAACCGAAAACAAAATTAGCTTTAAAAATGGTATTTATTCATATAAAAATATCACAACCCATGTGCAAAAGTCAGAAATTCCCCCTTTTGATCTAACTATATCTATTCGATTAATAAATATTGTTATTCAACTGTTGCTATGATTGGTGAGTAATGTTTGATAAAACATATTCTGCTAATTATAAATGTTTAATTATAAATTTTTATATTACCCGAATTATTACCCGTTATTCAATATTATCCATAATCCTACAATTTAAACAGATACTTTTCTAATACCTCGTACTTATAATTTCTCAAATAATATGGCAAGTCGAAAAGATAGTCACTGATGGTAGATGTTCCAAAACAGTTTTAAAGACCCAGAATAAAACTACTTAACATGCATGCATATAGTTTCCAAACTAAATAAATAGCTTTAAAAATCTTTAATTAAAACTTAACATGGGCTAATTCATTTTCTCTTAATTTCAACACCCATTATTTAGGCCTTAAACAAGATAGTAAATACCTATTTCGATGCAAGCAATTTTGTGGTATCTCTTGCCCTATGTTTTTAAACATAGGGCAAGAGATACCACAAGAGATTATCACAATATTTCATTATATTGTATGATTTAAGTACGCAAATGTCTTCATTTTTTTACGTATATGTTTATTTGTCCTACCTAATATTGAACACTTAACCTCTAAAGAAATTATCTTTTTTCTTAAGTCTCTTACATATTTTGCTAGTGATGTTAGGGATTTCTCGGAATTTGCATTGTGCCCAGTATTAAAAGAGCATATATGCTTCCTATATCATTCCTTGAAGTATAACTCAGTTGGACCGACATAAGTGCAGATATTGTTCTCCTTTATTACGTCACAATTGTAAACCATGCTTGAGACCACACACCTCCCATTCAGAGGACACCTGTTACCAGTTCTGCAATTATAATTTGACTCAGATTCATTATTGGAAGTGTAACTACTGCTAGCGTTGGCTTCATTACTCGCTTTTTGTATGTAGGAACTGTTATAACTTATAATGGATGAAGCCAAATTTCTGGAAGTTAAAAATATAGTTTACAGTATTCTTATTTATGAATATACCTATTCTACTATCTCTAGGAAATTTATTTTCAATACTAGTATGAAAGATTTTCAGAATATCAGTCAGAATATGCTTGCTATAGGGA
>OY744522.1:99695199-99710199 GCA_963556195.1 Sepiola atlantica | reverse complement strand
CTATAAAAAATCTATTCTTTTGACGTCGTTCAGTCTTAAACACGAACGCATCTCTACATCCACGTATGTCCCCACACATTCTCGTCGCCTTCCACCACTATGTTCCTGCTAATCTTTTCCAAAAACATAAATAAAAAATGAAAAAAAAGGTGAAATATTAATTAACCGAAAGTATGATTTTATTTATTTATATATCTTTATAAGGTTGGGTATGTTTATGTTCTTAAATTTGTATATACAATAGGTACTAGATATCAATTAAATATTCTCCTAATTCCAGTTCCTTATGGGTAGTTTAAAGTGATTTAGAGTATTATAGTCACAACCTTCTATTTTTAAATTCGAATATATTAGATTAACATTGAATGTTATGCATAGACATTAAGGACCAATTAAACAATTTCTTCATTAGACCCTTGAAAATTAAGCCTTAAACATTAGACATATTCTAGAATCAAAATCATGCAATAAAATGTTGTTAAAATTTCAATAATAAGTCTAGATATATAGTTTAGTGGCATTATATTTTGATTTTAGTCTAAGTAAGGGGACATACAAGTAAATGTTGAAAAATATTGCTGTTAGGGTAATTAATTTTATCCGTCATTAGACGAATATTCTTCTAATATATATATATATATATATGTACATATATATATATATATATATATATATATATATATATATATATATGAACAAGTAAAGGATGAGAACATTTTTTTATAACATACAACATCTATTCAGTCCCCCGTTGTTCAAAACAAGGGATTTCAAATACAAGAAATTCATTTATTCATCGCTTAAGCCATCGTCATCATTAATCTTGTCGTCAGAAGAGGGCAAACATATAATTTTGTCAAGGGAAATTACCAAAAGTCACATTCCAAAAAGATATAGAGATAATATAAAATAATAAAATGTCTAAGGCTTAAAGAAAAGGTTGAACATATAGGACGAATTTCACCGTTGAAGGCGTCATGAGAGTTTGTAGTAGTAGCTTTGAAGAACGGTGAAATCCAGGAAAAAATTGACATCATAAATTGTAAAATTCGTTTAATTTGTGGAAAGGCAAGAACCATAAAATATATCAGATAATCCAGTTGGAAAAATTACAGCGTAAAAGTTTAGTATGTGGGTGGTATATATAGTCATTCGGAAAACTACCATGGACTTTGCTTAGAGAGTTTTTATGGAGTTAATTAATTCAAAGTGAAATGATAAAAAGTAATTTAAATCCAAAAGGCAAGCCATAAGAAAAACTAGCATTGATATAAAAATAGAATACAAATACGAGTGAACCTTTAAATTAGAAGAATTTGTAATTGACCAGGCTGCAGTAAATAAAATAGGAAATAGAAAAATGGGAGTAGTATGGGGGAGTAGTCGGTTAAAGTAAAAATGGTAGGGAAGATTGGACAGCATATATATACGCAAGAGTCAGATGTAAACAATAGATTTTAAAACGAAATGGGCATCAATGAGTGAGTAAGTAGAACTGTAAAGTGGGAGTGGAGAGGGTAGACAGATGATGGGGTTGTAATAGGTGATTGGATGGCAATAGAAGTTGTGTCTAAATCGAGGGGCGCAAAGGTATAAGGCTAATATTTGATGAATTAATGTAAGGATATAAAATGGTTACGATTAGGTTCAGGGGTTGAAATGAAAAAAACTCAAAAAGCAAAATAAAAATTAGAATAAAATTAAAGTTAAAAATGGAAAATAAAAATATTGTCAGACGTTTTTAAATAAATAAAAAAGAAAACAAAAAATAATATCCCGATTGGGAAGGAACAGTTTGAAAGAACAAAACTGGTAAAAGTATTAAAAAGGGTTATTAGCCTCACGGTGCTTGGAGATGAATATACAGAGGTCAATGTCGCGGTTAGGGTAATTAAAAGTACCTAAATGTAAAGGATGAGCTTACAGATCCATGCATATATATATATATATATATATATATATATATATATATATATATATATATATATATGTGTGATTTTATGAAGGCTTACCAAAGCATTCCTTTCAGGACACCAATGATCACCATTAAAGATATTTTTTCTTACAAATATTATTTATTCAAATTAAATGTTTTTTCCTACACGTGTTTCACTACCAAGCAGTTACTTGCTTGGCAGATCATCATGGAAATTAAATGTCTGGAATACTGGTTTCAACTGCCGACAATACACAATGTGGCGTTGCAATAGTTGAGGTCACTTAAGAAGAGAAGAGGAAAAAAAAATAAAAAAATAAAAATAAAAATAAAAGTCAAAATTAAAAAACAAGGAAGAACAACGATAAAAAAAAGAAAGTCCTAGAAAAGTCTTAGAAAAGTAGCTCGTTCATTATTTCTTCCACCAAGCCAACAAGCAAATAATCGGTCCTAAATACATTAAAAAAACTAAAAAAACGGAACAATGTGCGATAATACACTTTCACGTCGGCCGGCTCAATGATGAATAAATCCCCCCCCCCCACAAAAAACAAAAGAACTAAATCATTCAAGGTACCGCTCACAAGTTACCATTCCAATCCAATGATAGTATGGGAATTCTAAATCCAACTTCTCACAAAGAAAAGTCAACACAAATGTTCGTCCGAGTTCAAAGAGCCTTATTTCAATGGCTGATTTCTTGCCCTTCGAAACAAACACACGACGAGTTGAATGTCAATCTCGCAGAAAAAACCCCTTACATTAAGAAAAAATCTTAATTAGTAGATAGAAACTATTTATTCAAAATACTGTTTCTAAAAATATTTATTATTAAACCTATTCTCTATAGAAATTAATTATCTAGTGTCTGGGACGTCATTTTACATTTTGGGAAAATATCCTTCATTTAATTAACTGCCGAATTATTATCGTTTTGTTGTTTAACGAAGCGAAAAGAGCCTATCCCGCAGAATTTGTTTTTAAAAGATTATTCATATATAAAAAATAAAATGTTATTATAAAAAAGTTTTCTACACAAAATCTAGTTATTATTTTAAATCATTTAAAATATTTCCTTAACGGCGGTGTCTGTTTGCAACTCTCTGTGGAGAATATTATTCTATATTCCATAAATAAATGTTACTACGGAATATCGTTATCAGAAATCTATTTTCTATTTTGAAAAAACCTTTTTTAATGGACCGGGTTATTTTTTTGGCCAACTTTACGGGAAAATATCACTCTAACTCGTTAAATGACAGGAGACTTTGTTATTACTAATTTAAAATCCCGTACAAAATACTTTTTATAAAAACCCAATTGTTTCTATTTTTAGAAATTAAGTCCGTGTCGGCATGCATGTTTTTTAAATTATTTTTTCCATAATTATTTTCCCCCATTCCTGCCACCCATTGTTTTATTTAATTTAATCTAATTAAAACTAATTTAATTTAATTTAACCTAATTTAATTAAATAGTGATAGCATCCAGGTTGCTATTTCTTATTTTTTACTTAAAATTACTTGAAATTCCCAATGCATTTCGTATAATATATCTATTTCTGAGAATAAATTGTGATTTATTATTTATTATTCCACTATCTTTTTATATGTAACAAAATTTCCCCCCTCTATTCTGCTGAATAAGTATTTACTATAGTTGACTATCAATGGGCCTTATTCCGATAGAATATTCCTACCTTATCACCCCCAACCTAAGTCCCGAGCCTCCGCTAATAATTGAATCAAGACATATCTTAGCATAAGTACGTGTTACTAATTCTCATCCTCCATATTATACACTAATTATTGCCCCAGATAGCCTCAGGAAGGGTCCATCCTGCCTTTCTCTGCTGTAAGTTTATACTTCCCCCAATTCCCCTCCTATCCAGGTTTTAGGCTTGATAACAGGTAACGGTTTCTATGCAGACAGCATTGTAGTATTTCCTGCCTAGCGTTCAGTAAATTATCTCTAGATGTAATGATGTGGTACGACTCCAATGCACATAGGTTGCATCTCTTCCTTTTGTTCGGTTTATATTTGTTAGCCTTCCCTAAAATTGACCATTTCAGTTCGAAAGGGTCTTTCCTAGCAATGAGGTTTCTCACAAAACGGCCAACAAAAGTGTTAGGCCTATCTATGTCTTCCCTTTGGCCTCCCCTGAAGGAACTCATGTGGTTTCTGAATCTGTCTTTGAACTCACCCCCGGTGGAACCGATATATGATTTCCTACTACTCTCTGTTATCACATCGCCTTTGTAGACAATGCTTGAAACTTTACAGTTCCCCCCAGTGGACAGATGTTAGAAGCTCTGCAGTTACAGTTGTGTGCTGGGCCGTTGCTGGATGTTCTACTACTATGGATATTTATAATGGAGGTTCTCACTGAACTGGTGTTACTGGGATCAACACCAGAAGAGAACATGGCTTCCCTTGTTTTAGTTATCTTAGAATTATTATATCCTATGATGGATGTGGCTATATTTCTACAGGTTGAATAAGACAGTTTTACAGTATTTTTGTTAATGATTCCCCCCAATCTGCTATCCCTTGGAAAGTTTTGTTCCACTATGCTATAAAAAATCTTGAACACACATGCTACCCAAACCGGTGGGGAAGGTAGGAAGAAAAATAGGAGAAGGACCACTACATGGTTCACCCCCCCCCCTATAGCCAGCATATTAAGACTAATATCCCAAAGATTTTTTAATGTTCTGTACACTGTAATCGAGTATCATCGAGCTTGTTTTTATTGAAACAACCCCGGTCTTCACTGAATGATCTATTTTATAAGTGAAAAATCTAAATCTCTCTCTCTCTCTCTTTCTCTCTCTCTCTCTCTCTCTCTCTATATATATATATATATATATATAGTTTGTTGGTATTTGCGCAACCCTTGCAATTACAAATTCATGCGCGGGCAGCCCCTGGAGGGGCACTCATACGTCGAAATCGACGGGAGAGTCCATCATATATATATATATATATATATATATATATATATATATATATATATATATGCATAAGATCCACTGTAAAACTACTGAACCGATCATTATAATTTATGAAATATATCATCTAGGTCACACGGTCGGTAACGTGGCGCGTTATCTTTTATTGGTAATTTACGGAGGAGGAGTGCTCTACAAGCACTCATCCCACAAAATAACTTTAAGAATAAGCGAGTTATAAAAATTTAATAGGGAAAAGATTTGCGCTACTGCAAATTTTGTAGTTATATTATGCAATACATTACCAAAATTATTGGTGCGCACGCGTTAGCGGCAATAATATATACTTGGGATCAAGTCTCATAAAGTAATGTACTTATTATCATGAATTATGGGATACGTATTCGAGGCTACACAGTGAGTAACGTGGGAATATTAATTTTTTGTAAACTTTATCATTCAGGAGGAGGGGTCTCCCAGGACCGTACACCACCTCCAAAACATAAAAATAAACATGATACGATTTCGGACTGATCGATTATAAAGACAACAAATTATCATCGTTAGCGTTGTGGCAACACACATTTTGCAAATACATTATTCATTTAGAATAATTTTATTTTGATTTTCTATTTTCACACAGACTGATGGTGTTTGCAGATACACAACTCATTGAGTGTACCATCACAATTTTATTTCTTCTCACACAAAGTAAGATAAAAAAGAGTAGTGGCTGTAATCAAACGTGTCACGGGTACTTATACACTCTATCTATCTATCTATCTATCTATCTATCTATCTATCTATCTATCTATCTATCTATATATATATAAATATATATATATATACATATATATATATATTTATATATACACATATATATAAATATATATATATACATATATTTATAGACACACACACATATATATATATATCACTATATATTTTACTATAAAGTGTTCGCTCATTTGTTCTCAGCATATCCATAACGTATATCTTTAAAAGGTAAGTGTTGTGAACACTTACGAACACTTTATAGTAAAATGTCCCTAAAGAAAAAAAAGCAATCCTTAAATGTTTGTTCCGAGATTTTCATGTCCAGTTTATTATACTATGTCACTATATTAGAGAAACAAGGAAGAGCTGAATTCTCATATTTGTGTGTTTATTTTTTGCGATGGTATATATATATATATATATATATATATATATATATATATATATATATATATATATATATATATATATATATATATATATATATATATATATATATATATATATATATATACATAAGCTCCTATCGATACAAGCCAACCCACGTATGTACGCAGATAGATCCGTTTCTAAAAAAGAGAGTTTCACGAAAAGCAACAAGTATCTCAGTGTAGAATGACATCGTCAAGTTAACCAAACCTGGAGTCTCCATATTGAGACAACGACATCAGCTATAGCATCGGCGTAGGCGCCCGGGAATGCGTCCTTTATCGGCAGACTTGATGACGATTCAAATCTGGGGAGATCCCGGCCGATATTCACGTCGGTTCTCCATTGCTTGAAGATTTACCAGCTGCTTTGAACGATGTTTGCTTTCGTCTTTCCAACCGTCACTCATTCAACGAATGCTCGCCTAATTGTCTCTCTCTCTCTCTCTCTCTCTCTCTCTCTCTCTCTTCCATCTTCACTATTGACAGTGTGCGGCGACGATATTGATTCCAGCAGTCTGCGTGTTGTTGTGAGGCTTCCACTGACGTGGCTGTGCATCAGATGGAGAAACACCCATAGTTTAAGGGTACATGCTCAAAGAAGATACATAAAAGGTAAATAGAAACATACAAATAAAACTGTCTGCTACGTGGACAAGATATTTGTCCAAGTGACGTTTTTCATTCGCCATTTACAATATGTTTACAACTAGCAGGACCCGTTGTACGGCGTTACCCGGCGTTACCCGGCGTTACCCGGGAGAATATAAAAGAATGATTTAACTTTTTTAAACAACGGACAGAACACGATACTTAATCTTTTCTCGGTACTTCTGCACTACACAGATCTCGCTAAAATAATAAAGATATTATTAAAAAACACGTTCTTAACAAGGGAATGTGGATCTTTGCTAACTATTCTGTACTATTTTGTACTTTAACGTAACAATTAAATAAACGGAAGATACGGTAGAAACAGAATGTAAAATGAAAATGCTACCCAAAAATAGACGGCTACGGCTCCGAAAACTGCATAAGTACCCTGCTGTGCCCACGATCAACGAAGGAGAAATCCTTCTAGACTGCGGCAATTTTAATTTTTGTTCCAAACCGAAGTGCTCCTGTTTGTGGGTTGATCGATTTTGCCAAACCATGTTGTTTGTATATGCATTCAATTTTGTTCTAATTTTTAATACAGATTTAAATTGATAAGTATGAAGTTGTAGAACAGATAGATAGATAGATAGATGTACAGACTTATAAATATAGACATATATACCGAAACTCAGATAGGTAGATAGATGGATAGATAAATAGAGAGAGAGAGAGAGAGGGGGGAGAGAGAGAGAGATGAATAAATATACATAGATATATGACAAACTTATAAATATATACAGCTTTACATACACTTAGATAGATATATGAATAGATAGATAGATAGGAATATATTCAGACTTAGAAATATAGACATATATACATATACTTAAATAAACAAATATATATATATATATATATATATATATAGAGAGAGAGAGATAGATAGATAGATAGATAGATAGATAGATAGATAGATAGGTAGATAGATAGATGTACATTATAAGAAATATAGACAGATATACAGAGACTTTGATAAATAGATAGATAGATAGGTAGATAGATAGATAGAAATAAGTTCAGACTTAGAAATATAGAAATATATACTAATGCTTTTTTAGAGAAATATAAAAGAATGATTTAACTTTTGTAAGTAACCGACAGAACGCAATACTTAATCTTTTCGTGATACTTGTGCAGTTTACAGATAGTACTGAAATGATAACGTTCTAATTTACAAACATGTTCTTAACATGGAAATGGGGGGGGGGCTTTGTTAACTATTTGGTACTATTATATACTTTAACGTAACAATTAAATAAACGGAAGATACCGTAGGAGCAGAATGTAACTTGAAAATCCTATCTAAAAATAGCAGAGTACGGGGCCGAAAACTGCATAAGTACCCTTTTGCATCCTCGATCAGCGAAAGAGAAATCCTTCTAGACTGAGGTAAATTCTATGTTTGTCGCAATCAGAAGTTCTCCTGTTTGTGGGTTTATGTATTTTGTCCAAACCATGTTTTCCTATATGCATTCAATTTTTTAAACTTTTTAATACAGATATTTACATTGATAGGTATGGAGTGGTAGGACAGATAGATAGATAGATAGATAGATAGATAGATATATAGATAGATATATAGATAGATAGATAGATAGATAGATAGATAGATAGATAGATGTACAGACTTATAATTATAGACATTATAACTAAACGATTTATATAGAAACTTGTTACGTCTAAATTTTCAAAAAGACTTTAAAAATATACATATATCAGAGAGGTATATATGTTAAAATTTTCAGGAAAGATCACACAAACTTATTGGATGTAGATATGTAGTGTATGTGTGTGCGAGAATGGACGTAGAAATATCTGATGTTATACCTAAGCGCGAGGTTACCCCACTCGACGAGATGGGTCAGTAGATCTTGACAGATCATCTATCACACTTGAGGGGGCGCCTTAGTCATAGACGACAATCACCATAGATAGATACCCGAACAAAATATGTTTTTTAAACCTACAATTTCTTAAGGAGTAGATAGGCATTGACTATTGCATGGCTTGCACTCCTTCTTTGTCTATAAACACAGAGTATCTTAAAATACTCTCAGTGTTTGACCTTGTTGTCTGACTAAGTAAATGCATTCCGTCCTACTCGCTATCTCTTTCTCCTAATCTGGACAATGTAGGGATACCTGGTTGTTACTCAGTTTCGCATGACTTGTCTGGGCCTTTTTTGTTGAGGTTACAGGTTTGACAGCTTGTCTGGCTACTGTTTCCGACTAGTAGTACAGGAGCCCTAACTCTTAGGTAGAACTAAGAGCGGTTTCCCTATCAGCAGTTGTATAATACCGAGGTAAATGTAGTGCCTTATCGCACATGGAAACGGAACAATGCACTTATTTATACTTGGCTTTTCTCGATCACTTGACCACATAGATACAGATTCGGCTAATAGACTGCATGTGTACGCCTTGTTTTTTAACATTCAACAAACACGTACATTGTCCAAACCCACTCTATCAAAACAATAATAATAATAAAAATGTAAAATACAAACAAAAACAATCAAACCAAGGGGAGATGGCCCCTTCCCTTGAGGCCTTCTTTCACAAATATTCGCGGACTTAGAACTAACCTTGAGGATGTAGTGTTTTTCTTCAACATAAACTCCCCAGATATATGAGAACTATGTGAAACTAACCTAACCTTTTCAATCCAAAATTATTTTGATATGCCTAGATACCTCCCACTCTGCCGTAAAGACTGAGATAGACACATACATGGGATCGTAGTCTATATCCGAAACACCCCTTCCTTTAATTAGAGAACATAGTCTAAAATTAAAAGATCAGGCCTACATGCGTTTTCAACCAATCATACAACATGGTGTTTGTTACCTATTGTTCCTCCCTCGACCCACGTCTGTAATCTAATTGACTACTTCTCTGACATTATCGACACACCACTTTTCTTGGAGTCACGTGTTCAACTCAAGGTATTTAAGGATTTTAATGTTCGTCAGAAGGATTGGCTCGGTTGCTCGAGCTCAACCCACCAAGTTGGTAATAACACGCGTAGCTTCTCAATTGCACACACTCTTACACAAACTTCCCGACCCGCCTATGAGATTGTGAGGACGAAAAAGCTTCGCTTGTCGATCCGTGCCTGCACTTCCCGAGACTTGTGTGACAGATGCTTTGTAATAATGGTTGATATCACCATAAACTCCCGACCCAAACAATAGCGCTGTTACTAAAATTAACCAGATACTACCAACATGCTACTTGGGAATCGCTAAGTTATCACATCAGAGATGCACCTTGAACTAAACTGTTTCTCTCCCTACTGAACAGTGTGTAGAGGAAGTAACTGAATGGATCAAATTAGGCATATAAGCATCTTCCCCAACGTAGTAATTTTAAAGCAAGCCACACTCTCCCCAAATGATTCACTTCGACCTGTGCAGCTGCCATTGCGCATAAACAGCAAACATTCCACCGTTTCAACTGCCATAAGTCAGCTAAAAATATGCATTACTTTGTAACATAAAAAAACCACTGTAAATGTGTAATAGTCGCAGCTTAGAATAGGTATACCGAAATGACTATAAATCGTATCACGTCCCAGAAACTTAGAACCCGCGATTTCTGGGAAATCTATGAAAGCGTTTTCCCATTTATCCAACCACAACGAAGTCTCTTCAACAGCAACGGATAAGACTGAACTTCTTACCCATCCGTTTGCCCTAAACTCCCCACAATTCCTAATTTCTCACTGCGAAAAAACATAGATGATCTGATCATCACCCTTCTCATGTCTTGGCTTTTATAAAAAAAACATTGACTCATCCAAAGCGTGCGGATCAGATTTTATTCCTGCTTTAGTTATAAAGAAATGTTCTGCGTATGGAGGTCTGTTTTTGCGTTATAATACAATATAATAAAGTTGTGTGGCGAGGACGAATACCACACTATTATTGTACAACCTCTTATCTATATACTTTTTTAAATGTAGCTTCAAAACATGTTATTGAGGGTAATTTTCAAGTTATAAGTTGACCGGCACGAACGTAGAGATTCCAGGATACTATATTGATCAAAATGAAATATACTTATATAACTCCTCTGTTCAATGTAGTCCTAGAATATATATATATATATATATATATATATATATATATATATATATATATATATATATATATATATATACATATATATATATATATTGCCCTAAATTAGTTTATATTGCGAACGTATATTTCGTGTATTTTTTATTGCTGATGTACATGAAAATGAAATATAATTAACCAATTATTTGTGTAATTTAGTTTTAGAATATATATTATTATCGAACCCTATCGCCATTTTGAATTTATGAATACAATAAATTCAATTGAACCATCGTGAAAACAGACACGACAGTAATATCGTGCACCCTCTTGACCAAAATAGAATATACTTATCAAAGAACCTAAACTGCATTCACTGATTATGTGTTTTACCGTTTCGTTTCTTTGGTTACGAAATGTACATTCGCTGTGTTTCTCTGTTTTATTAATCTTTGTTTTATGCACGTCTTTTTGTACACCTGTTAGTAGCTGTTCTTTTTCCATTACGTGTCTCCATGTTTGACGAAATAAAGACCTACGAGTAAACAAAGTACCAAGGATAAACCTGTATTAGGCTTTCAACCAAAAGTTGGAGGGTACAAGCGATACTGTGTTCTTAAGACATTTACTTTCTACCTTGCAGGAAAATAGATGTATTCCTATAACCATTACCACTTCGATAACCTTTTACTCCTTATTTTAAATCATCAACTCGTCCAAGTGCAAATACATATGAAAAAAGTAAATTAATATTTATCTGATGTCGTTCAATATAACATACACTAAATATATGTAAGAATCTAAAATAGCACAACAAATCCGTTAGCAATATAAATGGCACTAAATGTACGTCACAAATATAAAATACACTAAATATACGTCAGCAATATATAATACGCTAAATATACGTCAGCAATATATAAAGTGAACTAAATATACATCAGCAATATAAACTAAACTAAATATACGTTAGTAATATAAATCATACTAAATATATGTCAGCAATATTAAATACACGAAATGCACGTCAGCAATATTAAATACACAAAATATACGTCAGCAATATATAAAATACACTAAATATTCGTCAACAATATAAAATTAACTTAACATACTTATGAAATATAAATAACACTATATATGCTAGCAATATGACATACACTAAATATGCGTCAGCAATATATAAAATACACTAAATATACCTCAGCCATATTAAATGAATTAAATATACATCAGTAATATATAAAATACACTAAATATAAATAAGAATATAAAATAGCACAAATAATCCATTAGCAATATAAATTACACTAAATGTACGTCACCAATATAAAATACACTAAATATATGGCAGCAATATATAATTCGCTAAATATACGTCACTAATATTAAATACACTATATGTACGCTAGCAGTATATAAAATAGACAAAATATATGTCAGCAATATAAAATACACTAAATATACGTCAGCAATATAAAATACACTAAATATACTTCAGTAATATTAAATGCACTAAATATACGTCAGCAATATAACATCAACGAAATATACGTTAGCTATATTAAATACACTACATATACGTCACCAATATTAAATACACTAAATACACGTCAGCAATATATAAACTGCACTAAAGATACGTCATTAATATAAAATGCAGGAAATATGCGTAAGCAATATTAAATACACTTAATATACGCTACAAATATATAATACGCTAAATATACGCCAGCAATATATAAATTACACTAAATATACGTCAGCAATATAAAATACACTTAATATACGTTAGTAAAATGAATAAGCCTACATATATGTCAGCAATATAAAATACACTAAATATACGTCAAAAATATAACATACACTAAATATACCTTAGCAATATTAAATACACTAAATTTACGTCATGTATATAAAATACACGAAATATACGTTCGCACTATTAAATACACTAAATATACGTCAGCAATATATAAAATAAAATAAATATACATCAGCAATATATCAAATACATGAAAATATACGTCAGCAATATAACATACAGTAAATACTTGTTATTAATATAAATTACACTAAATATACGTCTATAATATAAAATACATTAAATATATGTCAGCAATATATAATACACTAACCATACGTCATCAATATTAAATACACTAAACATATGTCAGCAATATTCAATACACTAAATTACGTCAGAAATATATAAGATACACTAAATATACGTCAGCAATATAAAATTCACTAAACATACGTTAGTAATATAAATAACACTTAATATATGTCAGCAATATGAAATACACTAAATATACGTTAGCAATATAAAATACGATAAATATACATCAGCAATACTAAATACACAAAATAGTAGTCAGCAGTATAAAATACACGAAATATACGTTCATTAAATATACGTCAGCAGTATTAAATATACTAAATATACGTCAGTAAAATATTAAAAAAAATATGTACGCTGCGTAAGAAAAATTTGCAAAACAAAATAACTGTCATTAACCAACGTGTTATTCCAGTGATAACATACAGCTTTCCCATTGGCTACAACAACACATTTACAAGTTAGACAAAGAAACAAGAAAAATTAAATACTTTATAGATAAATATATAGGAAATAGTGTCTACGAAGACTGTATCTGACCAAAAGAGTAAAAAGTATGGCTATCGGAGGTTAACCACCAACATAGAGTCACCATTGTGAGAACTGACCAACAGCTTATAACCTCACGGAACTCATACCTTTTGATGGTACAAGACAAACAAGAGCTAGTAAAACAACCTCCATCACACAACTGGCCAAACATTTTAGACAAAGCTGTCTTATAGATGAGACAAAAACAAATTATCATGCCACAGAAATACCCCAAAAGAATCGACAGAAGTATACTAAAACCGTACCTAGTAGAAAACTAGGAAAATTGGCCTACAAACAACGTGCCAAATATTTTCTAGAAGAACTATCCCAGGAATATATAAATAAGTGAGGTTTGGTATACTGACTTAAAAGAGGATCGCTCCAATATGAAAAAGAATTGATAATGGCTTCCAAAAATCGAGGCTTGATGACCAATGCTTTTAAGAAGATTAGTAGTCACAGAAACGACAACAAGTGCAGGAAGTGGAGAGTGAGAGCCACTTGGCATGCAGTTGTAAGATTCTGCTGGACAGACAGCTACTACACAATGCGACATAATGGAGTGTGTAGCTATCTCCACTGGATCATCTGAAAAAAATGAATACCCAGTATAGCAGCAAGTCCTGGTAACATATACCAGGAAGTAGTGTGAGAAATTATTCATACATTGTGATTATGCAATATATGCAGATATATACATAGAAAATGCAGCTCTTAGACTTGACATAATGATATGAGGAATTAGGGAGAGGGTAACAACCGTGGTGCAAGTCAATGCCCCCAATGATGCTGGCTTAACCCGATCTGAGAGGAAGACGAGAACAAAATAACAAGGTTTTATGTATGACATGAAAAAGAAACTCGAGCCTCAGGAAGAGTTCAATCATCCCATTAATCATAAGAGTCACTGGACTCAGGGGAACAATTATCTGGCGAATATACTCGGTGAACCAAGTGCAAGAAAGATCCAAACAATTGCACTAAACAGGACGGTTACAATGATAAAAAGATCGCCCGGTTGGAGCCTCGTAAATAGCGGGTGAATGTATTACACCCGGTAGGATGCTCCATTCACCAAAAAAATAAAGAGAAAATAAAATAGCGATATGCATCTATTTATTAGCATAAATCTTTATTCATACAAACATTTTAGATACGTCCTTATTGAAGGTCTAGCATCATCCAGAAACTGACAGGAAAGACGATGAAAAGACGAATCGTTTTTTAAATTATTCTGGAGTCTTTCCAGAGTATTCTCTGATGCGAGACTTTGACAAAGGTCGTACTTGAAACCTCTATGCAGATATGTAGCCACCATCTTTGTATAAATTAAAATTATACTAAAATATTGCTCGACTTGCTATTAAGTAAACACTGTAGTTTTATAACATGAAACTCTGTGAACAACCCCCCCCACAAACACAAAATACATATATTTATATATAAATATTTATACAGACACATATAAATGTGTATTTACGCATGCGTGTGTTTAAACAGATAACTTTTATAAGTGCAATATATTTAAAGAAAAT
>OY744522.1:99627699-99690199 GCA_963556195.1 Sepiola atlantica | reverse complement strand
ATGCGTGACCAGCGGGAACAAAAAACACATTGTACATAATATCGCATAACCCTATCACGCGTCAAGGTAACAATAAAGAATGAACAAATATTAAAACAACAGCAACCCACATGTAAACAACAGCTTCCAACGCAGCAGCTGAGAACCTTTAATATATATATATATATATATATATATATATATATATATATATATATATATATATATATATATATATATATATTAAAGGCTTAATTTCAGTTTCGTGAGATAACTGATAGCTCATGTTAGGTTGCCTACAAAGAGAGCTTATAGTGAAGTAAGGGTTGCGCAATCTCTAACCACAACTCCCTTTAACCGGCAATAGTTTAAGATCAGTGACAAGAGGTCAAGGACGACTAGAAACAATGCTGGGATTACCAGACAATTAACGGAGTTTCCTTCTCCTAGACTAGTTGTACAACAGAAGCGTCAGCGTCTACTCTACCCTATTATTTTATTTATAATTGCAGTGAAAATATATGGATTCATACCTTTCACAAAGTTATAATGAAAGTGATGAACTAGCCCCGACGGAACTCGAACCCGTCACGCAAAGACCCCAGTCCGCGTTTGTAACTATTATGAATAAGATGAGGTGAAACAAATGTCAAGTAGAATAACTCCGAATTTCAATAAGGTGGCCCTTTCACGTAGCTGTTCTAATACCATTGCGTTTCCCTTCTTCTTCTTCTTCTTCTTCTTCTTCGTCTTCTTCGTCTTCTTTTTCGTCTTCTCCCATTCGCACAGTTTTAGCATAGTTAAGAAGCATTTAGGAAGAAGCAACCTTCTACGCAGGCCACTGAGTACATGTCTCCCTCTCCACCTGACAGAGTGTCCCCATATAAATATTATTAACGGCTGTTTAGATTATGCATCACAATGATGTTGTCTCCTTTTTTTCTCGTGGACATGAAGCAGTTATAACCCTGTTTTTTTCTTCCCAACTGTTAGATGTGGCAACACTGGATACACCGAAATGTATGTTAAAAACATTCTTTTAAAACCTGCTACTTCCATGACGAATATCTAATGCACAGATGATAATGTTTACATTTTCACTTAGTGCGAAAAAACGAAGATCCGGATTTTAAAAGATATAGTTTTTTAAAAGTTGAACGTAAAATAAAACAGTGATTTGAAAACTGCAAACAATTAATTAATTAATTATAATTTGGTAAATGATGCTTATAACACAGATGAAAACGAACATTAAAACGGATATGTAATTAAGATTAACGTGCATGTTTTTGTATGTTTAACCAAATGGATTTTATTCATTATTTACAAGAAAAAACGAAAGTTAGTTACAAACATATTCAACCCATACATACAAAAACGACTTGTTATATAGTAACAAAAAACTACATTCTTTTTTAGTAAGAGGATCGATATTGATTTTAAACAATGCCCCAAAACCCATGAAATCAAAAGCTAAAACGCGATATTGTGTATACTTAAAAACGCAATATATTATCATATACGGACTTATTTGACAGAGTTCTTATTAAAAACTGTTTCATGCTTAAAGAAAAACATTTTGAAATTGAAAGAAAAAAATTGTGAAATCGAAATAAAAACGAGCAAAAGTAAAGAAAAATAAAAATATATAAGAAAATACTCAAACTATTCAAGTGCGAATACATTAAAGTTATTTGGTTCTGATATAAAGTTTTACACGTGTAAAAACAATGGTATTATTATGCCAATATGCAACTGGGACTTTATAAAAAGGAAATGCGGAGATGAAGAGAATCGAAAAAAGACAACAATGAATGAAATGTAAGTGGAATTACTTTTTATGTTTTATTTTTTAATCATTTTAATTTTCAGATAAAAAAAACATCGACTGAAAACACTTTCTCGTTGTTTATAGCATTTAAACTCCTTTTTGATAGGCGATTTTATTTACAAATTTTACCCATTATAAATGTTGCATCATTGTGCTCGTTTTACAAGTACTTTAATGGAACTCGTAGCACTGGTGCTTCCTCGACGTAAATACCCCGACTCACCCGACAACCAACAAAATCTCACCCCTTCACTGTAAAGGTCCCCAGATGCCGGAAATCCTTCTATTATAACAGTTTCTTCCCTCGAACTGCTAGACTTTGAAATTCCCTCTCAATTTACTGCTTCCCTGATTGTACTAACAGGCAGAAAAGTAAATGCTATGTGAACAGACATATCGCTGCTCAACTCCCTACTTAAGGTGTTCCTGTAGACCTGGTACCTAATTCACATTGGCTCTTACGTCTCAGTGGCAATGTGTCTTTTTGGGGGCGAATAAAAGTAAAGCAACAACTAATTATTAAACTCTTTTAATTATTGTCGCAGAAATTCAATTTATCACGTTTTTACGGGACACATTTTTGCTACAAACTATTTTAGTCATAAGAATATTCATAAGACAGAACACACACACACACACACACACACACACACACATATATATATATATATATATCTTTAACCTTTTAGCTCTGAGCAAAGTGTAGTATCTGTTCTGATACTACACTTCATCTTCTCTTAGGCAATTAAAATTTCTGTGCCAGTCCAGAGTGGGAGCTGGATTTTTCTAACATCAAAAATATGTGGAGAGGCAAGTAAATAGATACACAAACACACATATACGTGACATTTGCATTTAACGCGTCCTTTCATGCATTTGATGTTTTGAAATCTAATTCCATCTAAGATGCGTGGTGTTTTCCTTCCACCCTCGTCAAAGCGTTTCATTTGTACACACCCACACACGCAATGAATATAAGAATCTAACACCAGGTAAGGGGCAATTGGTTTCTATATCATGTCTGACTGCCATGATTGGACCTCCCGCAAGCACATATACATCTAGCTCGTGTCGTTCTTTTTAGCTATACGGGCTATTTCTTTCACCTGCACGCAGAATGCCATGGAAGAGATCCCCGATGCGCCCCAGATTCTCTTAAAGCTCAGACCGACAGGCGCACCCACGTACTGGTTAACACACATACAGCAGGTACACCATTGCTTATCAGAAGCAACAAATGCGTCTCTTGAATTTGCGCGTTTAGCGATGGCATTGCAATTTCAGACTTAAGCGTGACAGACAAATTGCAAATTAAATCATGACACGCAGATCAAATGACAGACAGGGTACCTTGAATTGGGCAAATTATAAATGCTATTTCAAACTGAAGCGTGACAGACTGACGAAAATGCTATTTCAAATTAAATCACGACAAACAGGTTAAGTAACCGACATCCCTCCTTTAGAGAGATGCATTCGGCAAATTATAAATGCTATATCAAATTGAAGCGTGACAGACCTATCAAAAAAATGCTATATCAAATTGAAGCGTGACAGACCTATCAAAAAAATGCTATTTCAAATTGAAGCGTTACAGATGGATTAAATGATGGGCATACACTTTTATAGAAATGCATGGGGCAATTTAAAAATGCTATTTCAAATTTAAATATGACAGACAGGTGAAAATATTTCTTCCAAGAAACCAGCGGACAGAGTCACGTATAGTGATGCTTAAGCGCACCCAGAAAATAACCGATTACACGATGTGTACATGAGACCTTTAGATGGGGCGACTGGCCACAACAACACATCGTGTAAATATGAATGCACGAAAAAATAATAGGACACAACAAAGAAAAATAAAACACGGAAAGACTTCAAAAACAAAACAAAAAAAATACTTGTTTGTTTACGGAGTTTTACATGAGATAAACAAAAATACTTGTGAAACAAACGATTAAGGAAACACGGGCATGCGCGTAGATCAATGTAACAATTTATTTGCATCCAACAGCAGCAAGATATAGCATATGCTCGAAAGTGGGGAAAACTAGCTCCGCCGAGGGGGCATTCTGCTCGCGTACAAAACTTGCCGAGAATAGGCCCGTCGGTATTCCCGCTAGAGTACTCCCAGGCAATTGGTAATTATCCAACCCCCTTCCGAAGGTGCATCTATTAGGACTGAGCTGGATCACAACTTATTCTAACGAAAAAGGGTCTAGTGATTCAAGTCAACTCTCACTAGGTTGACAGGATGCTGGGATGAAAACTGACCGCAATAGCCCAATGTCAGTAAGGACACAAATGTTAGAGTCCCGTAGCAAATACAGATAGAACAGGTGCTTGTTTGCGTGCAGACATTTTGAATACAAAGACTTTCGGAAAGTTTTATGTTAATCTATTTTTTAAAAAGAATTATGAATTAAAATTAATTTTGATGAATAAAAAAAAATTAAGAAGGTTCCTGAAATAAGTACATTTATTCCTCGATAAGGTACTGCAATTCATTCTGTGTAGAAAACCAATTAAAACTACTACTAATATGTTTTTAAATATGAGCGCTCCGTAAAAATATGGATTTTATAGTTTATTCAAAAGATGAACATTTTTGCTAAGTTTTATCCTTTGGATCAAACATTTTAATCAAACATTTTATCAAGTATTTTAATCTTTTAATCTAAAGATGAGTAATTTAAGATGCCAAAGTAATGAAGATATAATAAGTAAATAAAATATAAGGTTAAAAATATTTGTGACTCTTAATAAGGTAAGATATACTAGATAATATTGCTGATCAAACGCAACCACACACACGACACTCACACTCATTTAGCATACACACACACACACTACATACACGCTATTTATACACGTACACTGTACATACGTATGCTTGCTTCACAACATTAATTTAGAGGATTCTTCAATTGACACGCATATGATGAGAAGTGCAATTATCCACGCATGACTTCATATCTAGACGGTAAAATTGCCTCACGTTGCCAGGCATCGTTAAGTAAATAAATTCCTCTCCTCTCATTAAAAATATCTACGGCCCCAGTTACCCTGCATAGGTTGATACTTCATGGTAAAAGTTACTATTGGCGCCTTCAATTATTTTAAATGTAAGACACTTGTGGAATTAGTTCAAAACAATTTAGTCTGCTTTACTTACTTATTTGCGACCTATTTGCTTTTTAAAAAAATAATATTTAATATTCAATAGAAGATAAAAGCATCTTAAATTACCGTAAATATCAGTTCTGAGCAAAGAAATCCATGGGCAGCCGGTTTAGTACTTTGTTTTCTGTGACTAATCCAGATGGCTGCACATGGGTTAGTTTGCTTATAACCGATATTTACGGTAATTTAACAGGCTGTTATGTTATATTAAATATTATTTTTTAACGCAAATAGATCACACATTAGTCGGTAAGCAAAAGTAAATTGGTTTTGACTAATTTCCAAACTGTATTTCCTTTAAAATGATTGATGTCGACAATAGTAACTTACACTTTCTTCATACAAGAACCCAGCACATTTGGCATACTGGTGAGTGTGTTCGCTAATGGGATGGCAGACGATGGTTCAATCTTTGATCGAGCCATACGATGGACATGCAAAGTGTACTTGATTCTCCCCTGCTAAATGCCTAGAATTATAAGGTGAGGATCAAAGGCTAGTTTAGTAATCCTGGGTAAGGAGTGGCGTCCTTCCCACCACCTCGGTCTAGTAACTAATGGTAAGATGGACTTCCGGTCTCCTTCGGCTATGGTCAACCATTCTAATTTTTTCCTTATCAGACACAAACTGTAACTGTTTGTTTATGCTAAACAAGAAAATTCAATGTGATAGACTGGTTTGGAATTCATGTATGTGTGTGTGCATGCGTGTCTGTGCACGTACACACGGCAACTATTATAATACACATACTGATTTATCTAATCTGCCTCTCATGTAAGTTAGCAAACTCTAACATTCTTAAACAAATATTTTATTTTGTATTTATATAATTTATTTTGTCGTTTATCTGAGCGATGCTTCTTTGGTGAAAACCGGGTAATAAGCATGCTCATTTATTTGAATTTTCTCAGCATTGAGCATTTTTAAATATTTTACTCATTTTTTCAGTTCTCTATTTATTCGTATTCTTTTTATTTTTAAACATGTCGTCTAAAATAGTATTTCATTATATATATATATATATATATATATATATATATATATATATATATATATATATATATATATATATATATAGCATGTATAATACCTTAGTTGAAACAAAAAAATAAAATGCTCGATTGTAAAATTTACCCAAGACCCAGCCTAGTCAGATCAATGAAATCCTGGCACACCACCCTGACATAGTAATATATTGTTTCTGAATAAAAATTAACATATAAAATATAAAATATATTTGTTTATTTCAGACATCAGTGTACTGTCAATCAGTTAAATTCACCTATTTCCAAAAAATTCAGAATAATAAATACTTCCTCAGAAAAGAAAAAAACCCAAAACATTCATGTAATTCACCTTAAGCTGTTTAAAAAAAATATTACTAGGCTCTAGTTGAAATATTGAGCATACCCCTCCATATGAAGAGTTTCACAGGTATAAGAAGTTAAACTTTTTTATGCTGATACATAATAATTCTTTTTCATATATATATATATATATATATATATATATATAAAATATATCGGAACAAAGGCAGTATATCTTATAAACTGAAATTGTACGATATTCTTTCAGATAGAGTGTTATGACAATAATAAATTAGTTAAAGTAGTTTATCTGAACACTTCAATACTATGTACAACTATATACAGACGTGTTGGACAAGATTACTATTCTGGCGATCGTATCTACCGAGAAACTTCAGTAATGAGTTAACATAAACCTCGTTTACTTATATATATATATATATATATATATATATATATATATATATATATATAATAAAATGACGTAAGAAGCCCTTTCAACAATGCGTGAAAGATTTAAAAAAGAAAAAAAAAACTTTCACGCATTGTTAAAAGGGCTTCTTACGTCATTTTATTACATTTTCATTCAATGCTTAAAAAAAAAGAACGAACAATATCTAAAATTATATATATATATATATATATATATATATATATATATATATATATATATATGTGTGTGTATATATATATATGTGTGTGTGTGTATTCATATTTAGAATTATTTTTATTCAAATATAAATTTTACAACATGAAGTAATTATAATAGCTCAATAATGTAAGCCCAGAGCTATGCTATATTCAATATTTTTTATGTAATTTTATACCATTTCAATGTTTATAACATTGAAATGGTACAGATTCACTTCATTTCATAAAACATTTTTATTCAGTATTCAATTGGTTCGGCAAGCATAAATATATTTGTAACATGCTCCTATGCATTTATTTCTTGGTGTGACTATCTTGAGTGCTAATTTTACAAAACAAAGCAAACACGCAAAAAAACATGAAAAACTTGGCGATCAAAGCCTAAATTACAATCAGTACTCATTATATATATATATATATATATATATATATATATATATATATATATATATATATATATATATATATATATATATATATATATCACATAGAACTATCGTCTCGTTATATTGATGCGATAACATACATGTATCTTATCTTTTGATCTATTTGTATTTCTAATCATTCATAATCCGCTATAATTATTAATCTAAATATTCCTGCGTTAAAATATATATTTCCACTAACTGTCCGTTGTTGTTATACCCAGTTATTTCCTTTTAGCTTAGGGTGTTTAGTCATCTTATTCATTATTTTATACTCTTTGCTCCATTTTATTTTATATCCGTAAATTTAGGTGACTTTGTTTTTGCCCGGATCAACGGAAGTACGCAGACTTATCTATTTCCTAGCCCATTACCAACTAAGTACATCTACAATATTTTGAACATTATCGGTAGCATTTAAAATATTTTTAGAAAATATTTTGTATTTAATTATTAACACGTTTTCTATAATTAATAAAACTAGGTATCATATTTAACACTGACTTCTTTCATTACATATTTTAATTTTCGCCGTAGGTAAATGAATTGGATATTCCTCGATACTTTTTAAATTGTATTAACGTATCATATTTATGCAATTTTTTTATTTAATACTAATTCTATTTTATATATAATAAATTCACAATCTTTTTATCTTATAATAAAAATAGGAACTTTTGCGTATCATTTTCCATTTACTACGATTGTTTATTTATTTTTAAAAAATCCGGGTTTAGCTTCTTATATAAATAAACCCCTCTGGCAAGGTCATACTATACTACTATTCTGATTTAAGATAATATTATATTTTAATATTATAATGTATATGTTTTTATAAATTTAATATACTGCTATCTTTTATACCGTTTTATCTAATATTATAACGTGTATATATATATATATATATATATATATATATATATATATATATATATATATATATATATATATATGTGCGTGTGTGTGTGTGTGTGTGTTTGTATATATAATTATGAAATATCAGCATGTGTCTCTAATAATCAAACATACATATATATGAGTTTACCAACATTTAACCGCACGCAAAATACCCATAACAAACTTCCGCATAGTACGAACGCATGTTTTGTCATTGTGAGGCTAATCATTGTGGCTTTAACTAACCAACGCATCAATATCGAGGCTCGAACCCCGGACCTTAAGTCACCACTGATTGTGAAAGTCATACAGCTTACCTATCTGGGCCGGATTGCTAGTTACTATAATATAAGATAAATTTACCCTATTTAATTATGATAATCGGTCTCCACATAGATTCAATTCTGTTCGGGGTAAAATCTCGCATATTAGCTTAAGTAAAAAACGTTCTTTTTACATTAGACCCCTCTCCCCTATCAGTGTGGCTTATCTAAACAACGCCTACATCTCGTGGTTATTACCCTGGAAATTAAGTCACCACCGATAGTGAAAGTCCACCATCTTATCTGTCTGGGCCAGCTCACTAATTCTTATAAGTTGGTACAAATGTACTGTATTTAATTATGCTAATCGGTATTTGTAGAGAATATATATATATATATATATATATATATATATATATATATATATATATAAATAATGCTCTCATCAGTGTAGGAAAGCGATAATTTTACACGGTCACCTAGCGCGGACTCGGTTCAGAGAGTCAAGCCAGACTCTGCACGCTTTCGCTCTATCCTCAAGGTCATAGGAAATTATCATGTGACAGGCTAAATGAAGTTATATTTATACATAATACAATATGCCGCACACACCAGACATTCTAAAGGGTTCTATGAACTTAATCGGAGCCTTGCGTATTATTTTGGCAAATAGACACATTTTCATATATATATTTTCTTTTTATTCTTAGCATAAAAGTAATCTATGCACATCCGTGTGGAATGAAAGTGAGTGTAAACTGTATTGGAAATCAAATACATATCTGAAGCCATGAACGACAGCCTGTCTGAAGATCGCCACAGGTATTCGTACATTTCAGTGTTCGTTGTAAGAATTAGTATAAAAAAGGTTAGCAAAATATACCTGTAAAATAGATGTCAAAATCATTATATAAAATATAGTACCTTAATATATATATATATATATATATATATATATATATATATATATATATATATATATATATATATATATATATATACGGAAATATATATATACGGAAATTCACGGAAATTTACTAGACTAACCCGACAATCAACTAAATCTCATTCATTCACTGTGGAGGTCTCCAGATGTCGGAGAGCCTTCTACTCAAATAGCTTCTTTCCTCGTACTGCTAGCCTCTGGAACTCCCTCCCTTCCCCCTGTTTCCCCAACAGTACAGACATGCAGAAGTTTAAAACTAATGTAAACAGACACCTCGCTGCGCTGATCCCAATCTAGATTGACCACCCCTACCTTCTCCCCTTTTCTTTTTCTCAGTAGCCCCTTACGTCTACAGTGGCGGCCTGCCTTGTTTGGGGTGAACTATGTTAAAAAAAAAATATATATATATATATATATATATATATATATATATATATATATATATATGGTGGCTGTCTATTCCATTTCGAATATGACTAGTTTTGGCGTATCGATGTGATATTAGTGCAAAGATTCAAGCACAAACTTATTACAAATAACGCGCAGTGTTTTGTTTAATGATATTTTAAAAAACTTTATTTTACTTTTCTGAATAGGCTATTTAGTATTTCTGTCATATTGGTGCATATAAGTTGCGTGTTTTTTTCTTGTTCCATTTTTCTTACTTCATTTCCTTTTTTTGCAAGTACTTTCGATCAAAGAATCATCAGGCGGGGTTAGCCTGGTGTGTTTCCGACTATTACCTTAGTTATTTATGTGTTGATTATTCTAATCTCTGTAACCAAAACAATATTTCTTAACAAATAAACCAAATATTCGTTAAAAATTAAAAAAATAAAGAAATTCTCTTTAACCATAAGTTTTCTAATTATATTGTTTACATAACAATTTATATTAATGATTAGAAACATAGACAATACTAATAATAATCAGGTTAATAGTTCCCACCATATGGCGTTTTTTATACCAAATGCCTCTGAATTTTATATTTAATGAAAAAGCTCTAAAATATAATACTTAGATATATAAAGCACATTCACTTAATTTTTTTATTTGTTTATAATAAATAATGAGTTATTTATTATAAATAACGCATTATTTATTATAAACAAATAAAAAATTAAACCACTGTAGTTAACAATAAATCTTTTAATACCCAAAACACAGTATAGAAACCAATATTATATAAGTTTTAATGCCGATTGGGAAAATGTATCTCCGAAAATAATAACACTAATTGTTACATCCGTGTTGACATCTGCCGACATTAGCTCAATTTGGCAACACCTAAATAACATTACTGACCCATCTCAATATCGACACATTTTGTTCATACCAAAACAATATACTACTACGATACCAACATAACAGATTAAAATCTTTGAAGCCATTGACATTAACACTATAGACCACACACTTAATAATATTAATTACAAAACTAATCCCAGCATATTAAAGTGCCTAGCGTATAAATTAACATTAATAAATTCTCAGCCGTTTGACATCACCCTTTAGAATTTTGTATACGCATTCCGAGTAATCACTATCGACGCTCTTTTTAAAGTAGTAAATTACTCGCCGTTAAACACAAACAGAATAAGACAATAGTTGCATACACAACAGGACTAACCACTTCTGATGATGATTTGATGAATCAAAGCGAAAAGACTGACGAGGAAAGAAATTTAAAAAATGAAACAAGGAACCCACGAAACTTATATAAACCAATTTGACCCAAATACTAAATGATATATTCGGAATATTTAAAAAAAAACTTATTTAACAACATTTGCCTGAATGAAAACATGCTGCCTAAATACACACAAACACACACACATACCCCCATATATATATATATATATATATATATATATATATATATATATATATATATATATATATATATATATGGAAAAATGAAAAAGGAAAAACCAAATTATTTATATATTCATAAACGTTTCGTCTTTATTACAATACTTACTCAAGATGATTTGAAGAAATAACATACAAGTATAATATTTAAAAATATATAGTGAATTTTTGACGTGAAAATTATTCTTGATTTCTAACGAACAATTGCCGTTAGAATTCATAATGTGTGATTCGTTAATGAAATGAAATTAATGTTTTTTGTTTATTTATTTATAAAATGTTATTATTGATACTATGTACAGTTTTGTTGGGAATGTAGTGTAAAATAGCAAGTCTGAGTCTTAATTTAAGTTCTGTTCGGTGAGTATAAGTTTGCTGATTAAAGGAGATTAATTGTAGAAGCCGTTACGTTGTTAAATTGTGTCAGAGTTTATAATGAGTGCCGATTAAGAAGTCTTCGCCGAAGTTTATTTAAAATGAATTAGTCTAGCTTGTTTAAAGTAAAAAATGGTCATGTTGTAATGCATGAGAGAATAGTACATTCAGGGAATTGTTATTTTTTTATATCTCCTTTATGTTCACCAAGCCTTTTCTTTAGTTTCCATTGAGTTTTACCAACGTATATCTGATGACACTTATTGCATGGAACAACATATATACCTGCATTAGATGGGTTGGTTTTCTAAAATGTTTTATTGTTTTTAATGTTTGTTTTATAAGTTGTTATGTAGTTTGTATTGTTGGAATTCCTAGTTTATTTAGTCTTGCAAATTATTGTATTATTAGAGCCGGTGTATATGTTTTTTGGTTATTGCTACTGGAAAATATTTGTAGGGCCTGTCTTTGCATTTAATATAAACAATGTAGGGCATTGCTACGTTTTAAATGATTTTGTGATGTATTTAGATTCTTCGTCTAAATATTGTGGACGACAAATTCTGAATGCATGTAAGAAGAAACCGATTATCCCGCCTGTTTTTATTTTGGTATTATGGTGTGAATAAAAATGTCTGTAGTAATATTTGTGTGTAGTTTTGAGATACACTTTGTAGATTAGATTATTGTCAGATTTTATTATAAGTATGTCCAGAATTGGTATCGACTTATTTTTGTTTCATCAGTTAACTTTATGGAGGATTCGACTGTGTCTAATTGTTTTTAAAATTTTCTATTTGTCTGTTTTGAAGAAGAAAATTAAAATGACGTCAATATATCTAAAGTATTAAACGTTTGGGGGTAATCAAAATTTGAACGGGGAAGATTCTAAGAATTCTAAGAATAAGTAGGCTAGTACGCTACTAAGAGGGTTACCCATAGGGAGTCCTAAATAATTGTTAAATTGAAAATAAGTATTCAAGTGATAAGTCTGATTATAGAGTGTTGGGGGGTAATGGTAAGTTAATGTTAATCTTTTTATGTATATATGGAGTAAATTTAAACATTTCTTAACGGGGACATCAGTATATAAAGATATTACGTCTAAGCTGTATATAGTTTTTTGTTCATTTATGCTTTGTATTTTATTCAATAAATCTTAAGCTTTTTTATGTGGGAAATGCTGGTAGTAAAGTTAGAATATTGACTATGGCTCGTGCAATCCTCTGTCTGGCGTTACCGATGCCAGATATTATAAGGCGCATACGGATGTCCGGTTTGTAATTTTTGGGAGGCCATATAATGTTAGATAATTGCGGTGGTATTAAATGTAAAATGTCCATTTTTATATTTTTTTATAAAGTCTTTAAAAGATGTGTTCATAGTTTCAATTCTTTTGTTTATAGTTTTTAAGTTTGTGTATCTATTTTCGTCTACTAGTAGTGTAGATATTTTCTTTAGATATGTGCTTTCTCCATAATTACTATACCACCACCTTTATCTGCTGGTGATATGATGGTGTTTTGTTATTTGCTAGATTTTCAAAAGTATGTACATATCTTTTCAGTAGTACTGAATCATTCTGGATGATTGCAGTAGGGATACTGTTTCTGTTCATTGCGTTTCTTCTGGATGACCTATATAAATTCGTTTTGGGTTGCATTATATTACTAATGTTTAGTATATATATATAAGAAAATGAATGATTAGAATAAAAATTAGATGAAACACAATATTTATTAGATCATCAATTAATTAAAACACGGAAAATATAAAAAATATTTTTCTTTAATCCATGGATTAAAAAAAGCTCTTCTCATCGGAGGAAAATCAGTTTAATTTATATCACTGCTGAGGGAATATTCAAAATATAAAAAAATATTAACAATTATAAAGAAGTATGAAGAAGTATAACATGTCCACGTTAAAATATCCAATGATAGCAATGAAGCAGCTATAAAGTAAAGATTTGAGGTGCAATCCAAAGAATTCGAACAATTAAAGTTCCAAGTCTGATGAGTGAAAGGAGGCAAATCGAAGATAAAAGTAAATTGATAATAAAGTGACTCACCAAAAAATAAATAAAATACAAGAATATATCTCCCGAGAAATTTCGTAAAAATATAAGAAAAACAAAAAAATCTATTGCTTATTATCGATTTACTCCTCTCCAGGAGTTAGGCACAAGGCCAGTTTTTTCCTTACTCCCACAAGTAAGATGTGACCCAAATTGTTGATTAGATACTTCCTTAGCAGATGCAAATGACAGAACGGAAACATCTACAATGAAATAACTGAAATAACTTATACAAATATAATATATATCTTTTTTATATTTTCAAATCTTTGCTAAACAGTAATACATATTTTACTGATTTATTTTTGTTATGTTTCTCTAATGATAACAGCTTATTATTAATAGTCCATGGATTAAGGAAAAACAAATAATTATTTTTATATATTCTTTGGTTGAATTAATTTATGATCTAATAAATGTTGTATTTGGTCCAATTTTTTATTTTCATTATTCATTTTCTTATATATATATATATATATATATATATATATATATATATATATATATATATATATATATATATATATATATATATATATATTAACTTAGTTTATCCGAAACAAGGCCAGTAGTCACTGGAGACGTAGGAGGCTACTGAGAATTAGGATGAAAGTTTTGGCGTAAATCCTAAAATGGATGGTGTTCAGCGAAATGCTTGCTCACATTAGTTTTACATTTCTGCATATCAGTATAGTCGGGGAAAATTGTAACAAGAAGGGAATTCCAAAGGCCGGCAGCTCGAGGTAAGAGCTATTAGAGTAGAACGCTCTTCGGCATCTGGGCACCGCCACAGTTAATGGATGAGATTTTGCTGATTTTGGGTTGGTCGAGTTTATTTACTTCGAGTGGGCACCAGAGCAGCAGATTCATCGGAGTCCATTCCATTGGAGTACTTGTAAAACAAGCACAAGAATGCAACATTGCGGCGATGAGACAGATGTTTGAGCTTGGTGGATAGTGAGGGACCTATTAGATTAGCGACTCTTTTTTGGACCCTCTCTAATAGGAAGAAACTGGTGGATTGGGCACCAGCCCAGATGTAACAACAATACTCTATACATGGGCGTATCGTGGCTTTGTAAAGATATAGGATACTGTCAGGTATGAGAAGTCTTCCAGCTAGGTAGAGGAGCCAACTTTCTTTGCAGCAGCCTTGGCAATTTCTCAGACACAATGTCATCAGGTAGGTCGTTTAGAAAAATCAGGAACAATAAAAGGTCTATGGATCGATATCTGGGGCACACCTGCATTTATGTATATTGTTTAGATGAACGGCCATCGATGACAACCTGGATCTTTGTTTTGGTAAGGAAGGATGTAATTATATTAAATATTCGTGCATTAATACCATATGGATTACTTTTTATGAGAATAAATTTATACCAGACTTTGTCAAAGGCTTTGGATATATCAAGCGCTACCGCTCTTGTTTGACCGTCCCTGCCTAGTGTATGGTATATGCATTCAGAGATAATCCATACTGATGGTAAGAAAGAAGTTAAGAATTAACGAGGTGCCGGACTATCGCTATATTGATTAAGAATTCAAACATTTCAGCAAAGAGCGGGAGTAGACTGATGGGGCGATAATTCTGGGGGTCAGTCATATCTCCAGAATTCTTGAAGACTGGTACCACCGAGGCAATTTTTCAACCATCAGAGAAGCAAGATTCGGCAAGGCATTTGTTGTAGAGTTTGGAGAGCACAGGGTCAGTTTAGCAGTGCATTTCTTTATTACAATTATGGGTGTAAGATCAGGTATACATGCTTAGGATCTCTCTAGTTTTTTATAATGCCTCCGACATGAGATGGGGTGATAGTCAGGTATCAAGTGTGGATTCAGTTCGCAATGGGAAATTTGGGAGGGATTGTATTTTTTAGTCCAAGGTGGTGTTTAAGTTATTAAGCCTTATAAGTTGCCATGCAAACGACATTATTGTGCTTGAATAGTGATGGAATTGTTGATTTTCCATTATTGACCACACTATTGAAGATCTTCCATAAATCACGAGTACATAGTTTCTGTGACTGAATGCGTTTTTTTTTGGTCATCTCTGTACACATTCTCTTTGCTTTACCTATTAAAGTCTTATAATGATTTATTGACACTATACATTTCTGTATATTTGTTGTTTAATTATGGCGGTTGAATTGTCGGAGTGCTTGCTGTTTCTGAGCAATAGCAGCTGCACATTTCGAAGTGAACCCTTGTAGAGAGTGTGGCTTGCTGTAGAATTTTCGCATAGATACATTGACTTCCATGCCTGCTTTGACCCATTAAGTTGATCCAGCAGTGCACTAACGGCAGAGAGAGAAGAAATTTCAGTCCATGCGTCGTCTTAGAGTATCTCGTCGTTTTAAGTAACGGCTTTGGGGCGTGATTCTAGGGCTATATCAATTATTACTACAAGGTTATCAGCGTTCCCGAGTTGGCTATGGGAATCTTTCGCAAAAGCCTCGGGCAGTAACGTCAAGGTCATAAACGAGGCGTGTCGGGAAAGTTACTGTGAGAGAGAGTGAGTGCACCATGGAGAAACTAAACATGGAGTTAGCAGATGCGTCTGTATAGCTGGAGAATCCTAGCCAGTCACGGTGATGTGACTGAAACCCTTCAAATTCACGTATTATTTTATATACGCTGTCAGAGACCTAGTAAACATACCGGATATCCTAGCACTGTAAAACAAACCTGCAATCCTCAATCTCCTCATACCATTTTTTACATGACTGAATATCTCCCACTCTAGCGTAAAGTCTCTGGCAAACATATGCACGGGCTTAGAGTTTATGTTAGGAACACACTCTCCTTGACTAAGGAATATAAGCTATGGTCAGACGATCAAGCCTAGATGTGTTTTAGATTAATCTTACAGCACAACGTTAATTAATTATATTTCTTATACGGTTCTCCATCGACCCACGACTCTACCCCGCTTAACTCTGCATCTAAAGGCGTAGGTACAGCACTCTCACTTGACTTGTGTAACCTTATTAATACCCAACAACTACCCACTTTTCCCTCCTCACTCTATCTAAAATAAAACTGGCAATACAAAGTACGTGCTTGTTTGGTTCAATAAGTTCACACAACCAGACAATTAAGCTTGTGGCTTCGAGAATTCCCGCCGGAGATAACTGCAGAGTCCCTTTTAATGCGCGACATTGCAAGTATAGTTACCCACGATATTATACAAGTGTTGATGCAGCAGCCGCTCTTAGCGCTACGTAAGAGTTAGATCTCCTGCACTACCAGTCGAAAACAGCAAACAGACAAGGTGTCAAACCTTACCCTCAACTTGTCGGAAAAAGAGCGACCCAGAGTAGTCATGCGATACTTAGTGAAAAAAAACTTTCCCCAAGTTGCCCAGATAGAGAGAAAGAGAGACAGCGTTCATTGTATTAGTCAAAAATACAAGGTAAAACATTGGGTGTCTTTGAGGTGTCCCTGCACTAGTACCTCTGCGCCCAGCTAATAAATAAAGAATTATTGCAAATGCCTGTTGAAAGGCAGACCCCATTTACACTTAAGTAATTTTAGGTTTGTAATCCGAATATTTTGTTTGAGACTCTAGCTCAAGGAAACTTGTCGATCATGACTAAGGAGACCTCCCTCCCCCACCGTTTGCTGCCAAGACGTAAGAAGTCAGTAGCACAGTTGTTTATATCATAGTTTTTTTACTCCGAAATTGATGACCTGACTAGGTTTATGAGTCCATTGGACATACAGGGATATTCCGGCTCCCGTGTACTATAAGGTATTTCAGAGCCCTCGCATGTATTAAGAAAGAGATTCCATATATATATATATATATATATATATATATATATATATATATATATATATATATATATAATAGCACGAAATCACAACATTGTCGATGCAATAATTGGATTATGTGATTATGTGATTTCGTATATTATATTTTATGTTATTCTTGCTCTGTTTACTACACTGAGCTCTCATACCCAGATTTCCTCCTGGAATTATTCAATTATAACACAAATATATATATATATATATATATATATATATATATATATATATATATAGATTAAGTTTACACGTAACCTCCAAGAGATAACAGAAAATTGAAGATGTGTTCCCCTCTCATGAGTAAGAATACGACGGAGGGAGGGGGTATCCTTCTATGAGTTGTCAGTCCTTTTTTAATTCGTATTTAAACTACCTATTCTTTACAATGTTTTTCTCTATTAAACACTAAACGGGATTGTTTAACAAGTAATATATATATAGAATACATATCCATGATACATGATACATATCCATGATACATATCCATGATACATGATACATATCCATGATACATATCCATGATACATTATACATATCCATGATACATGATACATATCCATGATACATGATAAATATCCATGATACATATCCATGATACATATCCATGATACATGATACATATCCATAATACATATCCATGATACATGATACATATCTATGATACATGTCCATGATACATGATACATATACATATCCATGGTACATATCCATGATACATGATACATGATACATATCCATGATACATATACATATACATGATACATACACATGATACATATACATTATACATATACATATACATGATACATATCCATAATACATATCCATGATACATGATACATATCCATGATACATGTCCATGATACATGATACATATCCATGATACATGATACATGATACATATCCATGATACATGATACATATACATATCCACGATACATGATATATATACCTATACATGATACATATCCATGATACATATACGTATACATGATACATACACATGATACATATACATATACATGATACATATACATGATACATATACATGATACACGATATATATATACATAATACATATACATATACATGATACATATACATGATACATATACATGATACATGATACATATCCATGATACATATCCATTTTTTCAACGTTAATCAGTAGTAATTTGGAAATTATCCAATGTATTTATGCAATAACTTTATAAAAATGCTGACTCACTAAACATGCTCCATAATCCCTTGCCGGATGTACCCGTCTTGCCCTAAATTGTGTCCGGTTGTATCAGGTCATCCCATAACTTCTGTCCGGATGCATCAATAACAACATAGGAAGGCAACCGGTAAGAGTGATGTCAGTAGTTCTCAGGGGGCCTACTTGATTTGCAAAGTAATGTAGGTGCTTCTGAAGAATAACGGTCCCTAGAAATATCGGTGCTTCTAAAGTATAACGGTCCCACAGGAATGTTGCTTCTAAAGTATTACGGTCAACAGGAATGTTGGTGCTTCTAAAGTATAACGGTCCCTCCCCAGGAACGTTGGTGCTTCTAAAGTATAACGATCCCTAGAAATATTGGTGCTTCTATAGTATAACGGTCCCCACAAATGTTGATGCTTCTAAAGTATGACGGTCCCCCCCAGGAATGTTGGTGCTTCTAAAGTATAACGGTCCCTAGAAATAGAAGTGCTTCTCCAGTATAGGGACCAGGGGTGCTTCTACAATATAGGGCCCATCACCAGGGGTGCTTCTAAATTTAGGACCCGGAGGCTTCTGCAGAATAGGGACAATGGGTGCTTCTCCAGTATAGGGACTAGGGGTGCTTCTCCAGTATAGGTACCAGGGGTGTTTCTACAATATAGGACCCAGTACTGGGGGTGCTTCTACAATATAGGACCCGGAGGCCTATGAAGAATAGGGACCATGGGTTCTCTGCAGTATAGCGGCCAGGGGTTCTTCTACAGTATAGGACCCAGCACCAAGGGTGCTTCTACAATATAGGACCCGGAGGTTTCTGCAGTATGGTTCTTTGATATGACCGAGGCACCTCGGAAATTTTTTTTTATTTCTTTAACTGAAAATATTTCTATGTATGGGGAAGGGGTAAAAAAAAAATTTCTTTCGAGGGGGGTTAAATTTTTTTTTTCTTTTAAATTAAAAATATTTCTAAGTATGTGGGAGGATGAAAAAAAAAGTTTTCTTATGTGGTGGCAAAAAAATATAGTATGAGCACTAGGGTGGCGATACGTACGAATATAGTATGAGCACCAGGCCGGCGATAGGTATATACATAGTATGTGCACTGGAATGGCAATAGGTACGTATATAGTAGTGCATAGGGGTGCCGATAGGTACATATTTAGCATTCATACCGGGGTGGGGATAGGTACGTATTTAACATTCGCACCGGGGCGGCGATATGTACATATTTAGTATGCACACTGGGTCGTCGATAGGTACGTATATAGCATGTGCACATGGACGGCAATAAGTACATATACAGCATGTGCACCGGGCCGGTGATAGGTATGTATTTAGAATGCGTTCCGGGGCAGCGATCGGTACGTATATAGCACGCACAGTGGGGCGGGGATAGGTACGTATATAGCATGCGCAACGGGGCGGGGATAGGTACGTATATAGCACTCGCAACGGGGCGGCGATAGGTACGTATATAGCACTCGCAACGGGGCGGCGATAGGTATGTATTCAGCATTCGCACCGGGTGGGCGATAGGTATGTATTTAGCATTCGCACCGGGGCGGCGATAGGTACATATTAAGCATTCACACCGGGGCGGCGATAGGTACGTATTTAGCATTCAGAGGTGGCGATAGGTACGTATATTGCATGTTCACATGGGCGGCAAAAACTACGTATAAAGCATGTGCACCAGGCCGGTGATAGGTATGTATTTAGCATGCGCTCCGGGGCGGCGATCAGTACGTATACAGCACGCGCAGCAGGGCGGCGATAGGTACATATATATAACGGGCACCAGGGCGGCGAAAGGTACGTATTTATTCAGCGATAGGTACGTACATTTTTAGTATTTGAATTGGGGCAGTGATAGGTACTTATGCAGTATGCACACTGGGGCGGCAATAGCTACATATTTAGCATTCGAACCGGGGTGGCAATAAGTACGTATTTAGCATTTGCACCGGGGCGGGGATAGGTACGTATTTAGCATTCGCACCGTGGCGGCGATAGGTACTTATATTGTATCTGCACCCAGGGCGGCGATAGGTACTTATATAGTATCTGCACCGGGGTTGCGAAAGGTATGTATATATTATGTGCACTGGGGCGGCGATAGGTACGTATAGTATGCGCACCGGGGTGGCAATAGATATGTATATAGTATGAACGCCGGGGCGGAGATAAGTACCTATATAGAAGGTGCAGACAGAGGTGGTACTTTTTATAGAGATATGTCATACTATTGCCCTGGGAAACGTAGGATGAAATGGTGGGGAATAAACAGCTTTCGCAAAAGGCAAAATTAGAAAGTAGCACTGAAATGGGGCGACCAGGGAAGAGAAAAGTAGAAAGATAAAGAGACGGCTATAGAGAGAGGGACATAAATAGAAGTTTTAATATAAAGATGTTACACACGCGATTTTTCTTCAATTATATGCTTTTATGACCCCGAGCAACGTCGGGTAGCCCCGCTAGTATATATATAGAATAGACGGTTTACGAGCTGATGGATTAGATGTAATGGCCGTTCGTTCATACTTAGACTTTTTTACGACTCAATTCTATTTTATGGATTAAAGACCTAAAAGAATATTCCAATATATATATATATATATATATATATATATATATATATATATATATATATATAAAGAAATCTCGTTGATTAAAAAAAGTAAGTTTTCGAGTTATAAGCGTTTTTCATGTCTAGAAATGAGTATTTTTTAATTCGGCTAAAAAAGATGAAATACAAAACAAAAAGAAAATCAATATTTTAACATATTAACATGGGAAAATGCGAACGACAAAAAAGCTGAACTTGGAGAGAGAGGGAGAGAATGATAATAGATAGATAACAAAATTCTACTTATCAATCTTATGGGACGACCAGATTCTACACTGTAAACTTGTTCGCTAATAAGCACATAAATGGACGAGGGAAGGTTCATATATATATATATATATATATATATATATATATATATATATATATATATATATATATATATATATATATATATATATATTAATTTTAAGTAATTATTCTTACCTACATACGCCGGCATTTCAAGCTTTCGCTCTAATTAGAATAGGGAATAAAAAATGTGAAACCCTAAATTTTAAAGATCCCCGAAAACTATTAAACTCTAGAAGCGAAATAGCAAACAGCTGTTTACACAGAAATAAATTTACCATATTTACCATATATATCAATATAATCAATTAAATAAAAATAAAAAAAATAAATAAAAAATAAATAAATAAATATATAAAGAACTGAACAAGTTAAAATTTAAAACCTAAAATAAAAATACAAGAAACCACGTGTTAAAATAAATTCGCCTACTGTATTGACAAAACAAAGGAAACAGGATATAGGAAACTCCATTGTTAACAAACAATAGGATTAACATAGGAGCGTCACCAACAAAGCCTTTGTTTGCGGGAAGCCCAACGATTGGCTGAGGGAACAACAAAGAATCTGATTGGTTAACTAGCAAGCCATGTATATAAAAACACCTGACAAAAATAACTCCATGCATTTAGCCTGACGATTCCCCCCGGGGATGAAACACGGGAGCCTCTGTGTAGCTTGATTGCCATATATATTTTCATTGCTTACTATATATATATATATATATATATATATATATATATATATATATATATATATATATATATATATATATATATATATAGAGAGAGAGAGAGAGAGAGAGAGAGAGAGAAAGAGAAAGAGAAAGTTTACAAGCTGAGGAAATGGGGATGGGTCTCTTGTTTATACTTAAACTTTTTCGACTCGATCCTATTTTATGGTTTAGAAACCTGAAAGAATATATGTATCTACTTCGTTTTGTAACACTTTTGAAAAATATTGGCTTAAAGTTGATTTTATAAATACACCTGAACTTGTTTAATATATATATATATATATATATATATATATATATATATATATATATATATATATATATATATATATATATATATTGAGGAGTGTTCTTGTTTTTTTAAGCATTATTAGTTTATAGAAATTTAAATTATTGAAAAATATTTAGATTATGGAAAAATTGTAATAAAATCGTTAGAAACCTTTATACTCCTATCTGACCTATTTGAATATTTAAAAGGTGACAATAAAGATCTAATGAATTACAGACCAGTGAGCCTCACATCTATCGTCTCAAAATCCTACTCAAGTGAGCAATCATGGCTCATCTTACATCTACTGCAATTATCTCTCCAGCTCAACATGGTTTAATTCCAAAACGTTTGTCTCAAAAACTTTCTTGCTATAGAAGAATGAGTTACAAGTATAATGGACGACGGAGATACTGCTAAAATTGTCTATTTGGATTTTGCCAAGGGTTTTGACTCTGTCAATCACCGCTTACTTTTATATAAACTCAACACCTATGGTCTTCATAAATCGATCATAAAATTAATAAGATCCTTTCCTGGTTATCTTAAATACAGGGTTCAGATGAATGGCAGTCTGTCATCTGAAATAGATGCTTGCAGTGGTATTCCTCAAGGCACCATGCTGGATCCTATTCTTTTTCTACTTTATATAAACGACATGCCGGAAGTGATTGGTGGAAACGTGCTCCTATTTGTAGATGACGTCAAATTAGTAACTCGTAGAAGCGAAATTGACAATCTCAAGTCTAGCCTTAAACGTGTATGGAGATGATCCATTGAATGGAACTTATACTTTAATGTTGATAATAGCACGGTGGCTTAGTAGTTAACGACGCGGACTGAGGACCTGGGTGTGCTAGGTTCGAACCATTTCGTTCTACAGAAACACTTTACTCAAAACCCACACCTCACATTGTGTCTCACCTCCTGGAGAGAACGTAAATAAAATACCTTAATGTTGATCAATGCTAAAATATTGCAATGGGATCTTCTTCTGACTCAGCTTTTACCTTAGGCGGTGACACTGCTTTGGCTAAAAAGGCGAACTAGACCATCGATCTTACCTTCTGGTCGACTCGTTCTTCAATCCATCTAAACATGAAAGTCAGGCTGCAAACAAAGCAGAGAACACTCTGTTTCTCATTCGACGTTTATTCCGCAAACTCACTCCTGAAATATTTCTTCCATTTTATGTCTCCTTCGTGTTAGAGTATGGCGTCCAGGCTTCTGTTCCATATCTAATACGTGATATCCAGCACATGGAGAGAGTTCAAAGACTGGCTACTCAAATGGTTCAGGGTCTATGGGATATTCCCTATGAAAGCTGACTCAAAAAACTTAACCTTTTCTCCCATGAGCGTCGACGATTACGCGGTGATCTCATTTTTGCGTACAATTCCCTTCAATTGTCATTACGATATACAGCATGACCTATTATTCATTCCTGCATCGGTAAGACGTCTACGCGGACACCACAAAATAACTATTTTACCGCTGATATCGATTGAACTGGAGGAAGGACGCCTTATCAATCAGTATCCTTCGACATTGGAAAAGCCCCCCTATAGAAGTAATAAATGCGCTACCAATGCAGAAATTTAAGGTGAATTTGGGCAGGTGCCGGGCTACTGTATACTCTTCTGTGTAAACTTCTACCATCCTTTCCTTACATACAAACTGAAACGTGCTGCTTTTATTTTTGCCAAATTATTTGAATTTAATGCATTTTTAAGATTTAGCTTTTTAATTTTTTTGACGATATAGGCGCTCGTGAAGATAACACGACTTACTTTTTTCATACCTTTTTTAGTTCTTTAAGTTTATAGCTAAAGTCGATCCGTAAGATATTAAAACGAAAATGAGATTCTCAGTCAAGAACGCAATGAAATAAAAATTGAGTACTTTTTTGTTTATAAAGCATTGTCGATATATTTAGATTTGAATTATTAATATATATATACCCACGTTTTCAGAAGTTGAAACAAAAAGACAAAATAGTATACTTTTCGTGAAACTATTTAAAACCACACACATGTCTGGTTGATTTTTTTATCTAAAAAGGACAAAAGGACATGTAACATAACACGTTTTATTATTTACACAAATGTCTGTTTCTTGACTCTCATTCAAAATGCAAAACCCTGCCATCTTAGGTGTCTTACTACATACATAATTGTTCGTATTTAATTGCTGTCTGCATATGCGTTTCTATGTACTAACGGAATGTTTTTTGTGGGCTTTTGGTTTCCACGAGAGCCGCTACAGCATCACTCGTATGCATATGATCCAGTTTCTTTATTATTTCAGTAATTTGAAAAACAACATTATAATGGCGCTGTTCGCTTGCACATCAACTATCATTTCTTCTGCAGTCGTGGGTGGAAGTTTATAAAGTTGGTCTGTATATCTCGTCAAAGAATATTTCCGTCGCCTTTACGTAAAAATCACTGCTTATAATTATATGGTAATGAGTCAATCCGTCTAATGTTGAATGCCTTACAATTATGTACCACAACCGGATCGTTGACTTAGGATTCCCGAAGTTGTGACATAACTTTAGTTCTCTTGTCTATCTTTATTTTCTTATCTAGAACCTGATAAGTGTTATACTCGGTCAAATAAAAGTCAGTTCTCAATTACCGCTTGAGCCTCAATTCGTCCACATGAACTCCAGTTGCTGCGTGCAGCGTTATTATAAAAGTGAACAAAAATCTGTTTAATTTGGTTTCAAGTGTTGTCTTCCTCTCTGCTTCCATCTTTTTCGCTGTACATATTTAAGTACTGGTTAGAAAAACACCAACAATTATCGTTTATCACAAACAGAACAACCCACGTGTTGCTAAGATATGTGTTATCTTGAGGGTTTCTGAAGCAGTAGATGTAATTACATATACCGCAGTTCGTTTTTAGTAAGCATTCAGCATATGGAAGATGGCTTCACCATTTTAATTAGAATGTAATTAATTCAGCCCCTCATTGTATATTGGTAAACTTTGCTCGTTTTACATCTCACAACGGGCACAGTAAACGAACTGGCTTGAAATTTTAGTCAGGTGTAATCATATTTTGTACGCTTACTGGGAGACGACGAGGACAGTCTTCATTTTGATTCAAACACTAAAATCAGTACTCCAATTTATAGTTTTATAGTGGCACCATCAAATAGTTAGTGAGTAAGTTATATTGTAAAGCAATTCCCTTACAGCACAGCTTTTCCTCACGGCTAGATCCAGGTAGACCCCTTCTTCTTCAATATGGGCATAATTGTGCTCACTATGAGAAAGCGTTCTGGAAATGTGTGATATTTTCTACTCACTCACATCCTTCATTGTAGGAGCCATTATAGATCCCAATCGATAGAGTTAAGCGTCCATGTGTAGCAGAGTGATCTTTGATTGATCGAAATCAGTTATGGTTGAACAACATCGCACTTTCTTCATTTCTAGAAAAGCTTTTTTGTAGCTAATATCTCATCGATAAACGTTGTACTTCCCTATTAAACTATGAAGAGACACTAACACACTAGATACGTTGGTTAAGTAACTTTGATACTAGTTCACTACTCATCGAACCGTGTAAGAATGTTTGATGTGGTAGTCCTCGCATAACAGCCACGTTCTCTGATGTATATGTTAGATCCGGAAGAAGGAATTTGCACTTACTCGTCTTCAATTATAATCACGACTTATCTGATGCGGGATATATGCTACTTAAGTATTCTAGATGACTGGCATCGTTATGAATCGAAATCAGTATATGATCAATACGCATTTTACAAGAGAGATACTATTCTTCAACTTCTGATCAATTGTTTCTGAAATATTCCGTTGACACTGTGCACCACACACTGTGATCTGATGAACTGGTATAATCAATGATGTGTGATTACCGTTAATAATTCTTGTGTTTCTCGTCCAACTCTAATTGATGGTAGACATATTTTAAATCTAGTTTGTTAAACTTCTGACTGATACTAAGTATTACAAATATGTCCTCCATTCGTCATATTTGATACTTATCACATGGTGTAGCGGCAATTATGTTTTTGCTTTTAATTACCACATACCCGTATGCGACTAGTTTTGTTCTCGATCACTACTATAACGAGTATAGCTAACCGAGTATTTTCTTTTAAAAAAACTTCATTTACCCAAAGCTAAGCATATTGCCATTGAAGCGAAAGAGACTACTGGTGGACAGATGGGCAGCAAGATGTTAGTTCACATTACATTTAAATTTCTGTATGTTTCTACGGTCGGGGAAACAGGCAGCTAAAGGGGAATTCCAAGGACAGCGCCCCGAAGAAAGAAGCTATCAGAGTAGAAGATATCCAATATCAACAGACTTTTACAGCGAATGGATGGGACTTTGCTGCTCGTCTGGTTGATCGGGGATATTGACGTTGGAGGGTACAATTGCAGTTAGTCAATTGGAGCAGATTCTGTGAAACTACTAGTAAAAATACAACACGGCAGCGATACAACAACACAAACATTGCGGGACTTATATGTTTAGAAATTTTTCTTTGCACCCTGTCACAGATGAAGATGCTAGTGTTAGTTGCACTAGCCCAGATGTGGCAACAATACCTCATGCACGGACGAATGGTGATCTACTCTTGTAAAGATACCCTGACCATCCAGATAGTCAAGTCCTTTATTCGCCTCTTCCTTTATAACGTAGTGTACTGTACTTGTCAGACAAAACATAGGAATGTTTTTTCTATTTATTGGTAATATTTACCTGACGGTCATTCAGGAAACATATTTCCTTACTGAACAAAAAATCAAATTTCCTGAGCAGATAGTTAAATTGTAAAAGGGAGCATCTTCCACTATAAATGTTTTATTAAAATTTCATTAACCACTACGGGGCTAGTAGAGCTGACACATCACCCTTTTCTAATAGCAATCGAAATCTGGCTTCAGATCTCATCGTATCTTTCTTCTAGTTAATGAAGAGTTCTCCAAATACAGGCGGTATCTGGATAAAAGCAACACGAAAAAGATCAACTAACATGTCTTCTGCATTATTTTCATCCACATTGTTTACTGACCTTATCTTCCTATTATGTGCTCTTTCAATAATAGAAGGCCTGAAACCTCTTGTCTCCACTTCCTACGTGTATGTCCTGCCAGTGTGCATTTAATAATTCTTTGTTTTTAAATGGACATTTGTTTTCCTCACAGTGAAAGTGTTATATTATGAGGTGCCCCGTATGCCTAAAAGTGTGTAGGCCCACTAGTTTTTATTATGAGAAGGGGTCAACTTTGTCGAGCTCGGTGCAGGTCACGCTGACACGCACCGAAGTGAACCATTATGAGTCACTCGTGTTTTGAAAAACTAGAACAAGGTTTAAAAAGTCGACGCCGGCACAGACAACATCGGGTTAAAAAAGGTCAGAAAACATGAATGAACGAAAATGTTTTGCATGTCTGTCCCACGTGTACATCTGTGACGTCACTCCTCCTTTAGGAGAAACTAAGGTTTGAAAATCAGTCACCAGTTTGAGAGCTAGCTGAACGGTCGACCTATCTGAAGTGCTCAGGAAGTGTGAGCGGGGAATCGAGAATGTAATCGCTCGTCATAAAGGCTGGATCTCTGGGAGATCCAGTAGCATTTCTCGTCGCATTTCCCCAGCAGGAAGAAAGAATGAATGAATCGCGGAGCGAATGGGAAAACCCCCACAACGAATAAAAGATTAGATCTCTCTGAGGAAAATCGTCTCCGAGTTTCTCTTCTGCCTGTCGATAAAATTTATCCACAGATCGAATATTATTAACACCGATCACATCCAAGGAGACACAACGAAACCGACGGTACCAACGGCGATCACAACCAGGCGACGAAAGAAAATGTAAGGTAACTTTTTTGTGCATAACATTCTGGGTCCTAATCTGTAAAACGGAAAGAACTAAACTTAAAAGTCTTAAAATCGCCTTAAGAAAATGTCGCTTGAAAGTGCCTTACGGAAAGTGTTTAAAAAAGATTGAAACCGCTTAATAATCTTCTCATAAACTTTCATATTGCTTTCGTATTGTGAGAAGCGCTTAATAGACTTTTCGTGTGGTTTTCGTGGCAATGATTTCTATCATTGATAACGTAACGAATTTTTTTTTTAGGTGACTATGTAACAAAAGTATTCACGTCTTTCTTGTAACTCGTGAGATATTGTCTCCGTTTCGTTTGTTGTTACCAACATTTATTTGGAATACTTTCTGGAGGATTCCAAAGGAACTGGCTTTTCAATACCCTTTTTCAATGTTAGCATCTCATCACCCAAGTGGATGCTCTTCTAACCTGTCATTCTTATCATCAATCGTATTTGTTCGTTTACATTTTTTTACAACGCTCAACCCATTTTATTTATTTTTGCTACAGGTTCACTAATTGACCCGCCAGCCTTTCTATGTCTTATTTTGTATAAGAACTGTTCGTGAATTTTATTCGTAAATATTGTTCGTAAATACGATTCCCCATTAAAGATTTATTTTTTTACTAATGAGTCAAAACTTATCAAGGCAAAAAGCCACTCGACGATAAGAGTTAAAGAGAAAGGTGGATTGCGAATTAAATGATGAAAATGATAAACTGAATGAAAACAATTTAATACTTATGAGGACACTGTATGAGAAGTATTTGTTAACATTGGATTTGAAAACGACGATGTTGTTCTCTGAAGAGAAGTTACATGCTCAACAGTTTTCACCTTCGACATGTTCTCACTGAGAAATCTGAGAAGCGCATAAGGCCTCTCTCCAATTAAGAAAAAATAATTACATTTATCTTAACTTCAATTAACACATCATTGGCTGGAAACAAAAAATGTACTCATGTAATATAATGCATCCATTCCTCCGCGTATTGCTCCATTGCTTTATTGTTCCCAGCAGTAAAATTCTTTCTGTCTGTTCTTCAGCAATCTTGTAGTTTTTCTCTGATGTTCCTCTAATGCATTTTAATTACCAGCACCGCCCATTTAATTCGTCGCTAATTAGAGCGGATTGCGTACACACAAGAACACAAGACAGAAAACAGTTAATATTGCAGAGTCGAAAGGTTAAAGAAACATAACGCCTTGTTTCAGCTGGTTTAATTCAGATATAATAAGGAAAAGTGCCCACAAGTGTCAAAGGGAAGCGAATCCAACATGTTAGGCCACTTAAAAAAATGAATTCAATATATAATACCAAACGTAAATATTTTCAGCCAACTAGCAACTGGAAAAAAGCCATTCATTTTTTAAAAGGTCAGATATGATTAAAAATCTGGGATTCGATTAGAGGTATGTGATAAAATTTGTTTTAGACTTTTGCACTAAAGGTTCAGGATGTATATTATTGCAATTGCTAACATAAATGATTAAATATGTTGTATTGTATATCAGTAGGTAATATAATAAATACACTCGAACACAAGGTTCCGAAAAAAATCTTTTATTCTCGCGCTCACATTCTAAATATCGTAATAAATACAACATATGGAAAAACATATTTATAGTTTATTCCAGATTTAGTCTATTATTCTTGTGGGGGTGTCATCATTCTATTCTAAAATATAACCTAATTTACATTTTACAAACACGCCGAGATCAGCAAATACACACAGAGTACACAAACAAATAAGAAACCGAGCACTGCCACAACCCTAAACCTAACTCACGAATATGTGTGAATCGTACCCCATCCTCCTCCGCATTTCATCTATCGAACCCGTATCGATCACAGGCATTTCAGTGCAGATAGTTTTGTTTTATAATCAATTTTTTCTAGTTCCGTAGAGGCAGGTAATAAATAAACGCATCAATATTTTTCCTGGATTCATGCAAATTTTCCGATATTTTTTATTCACATTTCAGTTATACATTTTGTTTCTAACCTTTTGTTGTTATCTTAAATGATTTATACAAACAAAGATTTCAAAATCAGATTCCAATGAGAGAACTTATTCTTCTACGAATTCATTGACTCTTCCATCAAGTAAGGCATCAAAACACACACACACACACACACACATATATATATATATATATATATATATATATATATATATATATATAAATATATATGTATATACATATATATATATATATATATATATATATATGCATATATATGTATATATATATAAAGTATTTCTATGTAATTATTTTATAGGTGATTTTTCGTTGTTATTGCGCTTACTATTATTTCATTTGTTTCACTTCCTAAGTGATTAAGGTGCAGAAAAACTGCATTATTAGTCGTCCTAAACTTCAAAGGCCGTATTTTTCGTTAATATATCAATTTTATACGTACATAAAAGTAATCCATGGACACGTGTTTCTGGCCCACAGCCGTCATTAGCATGCCTAACTTATACAGAAATCGCACCCGCGATGTTAATGTCTATAGTCCAGCGTTCTACCACTGGGCCAAGACGCTCTGTGTAGAAATATATACGATTTTTAATAGACATCAACATCAAGGGTTCGATCTCTGTGTAAGTTAGCCAACTGGTTCGATAATTTATGAGCGACTCCGTTTAATTATGTCATTGAGTCCGACGTAACGACGCAGAGAGCAAGAGCTGATCCTGCAGCAGATAGGATTAAGCATAAACCCGACCACATCTTGGTCACACTGGCATCGGTGTGGATGACGCATATATGGAAAATCCATTTTAATCTAGATTAGGTAATGTTATCAAAGATCAATCCAAAATACTATGTCAGATACAGTAAAATACATTCAATGCGAAATGTGTTCATCAAACGTGAACCGGGTGTTTTGTCTGCCAGGAGTTTGTAACCACCTTCCAGTGTTTTTGTAGAACCAGTTCCATTGTCGAATTTAACACTATATAAAGTCATTAAAGGAAGACCACAACACTGTTTCGGCTCCTACCTTCCCCACAGCTTCATGTCATGTCAAGGATTCTATGTTGGTGTTGGTGCTCCCAGAAATCTTTAGTAAACAAAATCGTAGATTGCTTCCAGCCAAGATCTCATCCATGATTCTCTAACCAAGATATATCGTCTTACTTTAGGTAAATAAAGAAACAATAACTTTTCAGCTGTTTCCTGGGGTTAAAGTCGTAGCTTCCGGTCTCTGGTTTGCTAAAAACGAGCAGACTACTAATCAACAAATCATCCGATACAAACCTTCTGCAGGGAGATGGTGTAGCTGTACATTCCAACAACGCTGTTCTCATACTTCGACGAGTTATTGTAGCGATCGTGTTTTCTATCTTCGGCCTTGTCGCAGTTACTCTACCATGGTACCGTCAACTTCAAGCTCAAACGTACTCTACTTTGGTCATACTATACCACTATGTATAAGCGTTGCTGAAATTTGATATGAATTATCAACAATCGATATATTTCGTTTCTTTTAAGATATTTCTTTTCTTCATTACTCGCTGTTTACTTTGGATATTCTGAAAGCGAAACTTTTTTGCCAGATAGCTACAAAGATTTTGCTTATACTAGCCGATAACAATCAGTTCGAAAGAGGTTGATCAGCTTAGGCATTATCTGAATGTGTAGGGTATGGTCTTGTTAAATATTGGAATGTACGCTGCTTGGTTTTACCGTCTGTTTTTGATAAAGTGTTCGTTTATTGCCAATTACTCGAGGCGCCTTTACCGGAGAATGTCGACAAGGCTGGTCGGGCTATTTTAGTGAGGGTAGAGTGCGTCGTCTCGGATGCCTGACTTTTTAATCCGGCCTTGTATGATGAAAAGGATACAAATATCGAAACTTACCGGCATTGACGCTACAAAGTGTTTCGGAGTAATTTTATTTACTTCTTCAAATATTTTATTATCGTCTAAAATTAATTGTTTGTTTGTAAAATAAAGGTTCGAATTAACATAATGTTTAGCAAAGGATTTTTATTATTTTGTAAATACTTTTCCGAAAATGAAATTTATAAATCAAAATAAAAATATTAGTTACGCTAATTAAATAAATGTTAACATGGTATATAACGGTGGGATCATTTGTTACGAAAATTAAATTATAAAAGACATTAAAATAATTCATTCCTATAATTTATTTAATTTATTTTCTGAAATCTTGTATTTATTTACAATTGAAAATAGTATTTGCTTAATTGACACATTTAATTTTGGCAGTGCGTGTTGGGGTTCATCTTACACAAAGGTCTGATATCACCAGCACCTCACTAAAAGATTCAATCATTGATCAGAAATTTAAGAAAAAAATAATGATCGTAGTTTACCCCAAACAAGGCAAGTTGACACTGTAGACGTAAGGGGTTACTGTTAATTATAGTAAAGGTTTTATGGAGCATACTAACTTAGTATCAAATTTTGGTACAATTGGGTTCCAAAAATCGACAGCACAAGGAAAGAAGCTATGCAGTAGAAGGTTCCCCGGCATCTGCGGACATTCTCAGTGCATAGATAGAATTTAGCTGATTGTCGGGTTGGTTGAGTGTATTTACGCCGCGGGAAGAACCAGAGCAGCAATTTCATCTATTGGAGTACTTGTAAAACAAGCACAAGGAAGCAACATTGCGGCGATGGAACATCAGCCTTGGCAATGTCTTCTATATATATATATATATATATATATATATATATATATATGTGTGTGTGTGTGTGTGTGGGTGTGGTTAAAAATGGCCACTTGTTGTCATATTATGAAACTCTTCAACCAACGGTGGTGCAGAACATCTTTTTCCTACAATATTTAAGTATATTACATAATAATAATAATAATAATAATAATAATAATAATAATAATAATAATAATAGAAGTAGCTTGTCACGTTAGAGATAGAGAACAACATTGACCGTTATTTTTCAGCTGCCGATAAACATTTCAAGTCTCGAGCGTATGAATTGAAGACGTATTTGGGGTAGATATACATTTATATTAGATATGCATTATATATATATATATATATATATATATATATATATATATATATATATATATATATATATATATATATATGTAATTATTTCAATATAGACTGAATGTTAGATAACTTTGCATCAATTTATTAGACAAACATAGGAGGGGAATCTATCATCTTTTTTTATTTTTTATTTAAGAATATCCTAGAAAAGTTATACTATGTAATTAGGTAACATATATATATATATATGTATATGTGTGTGTATGTGTGTATTAGGTACGTGCAAAATCAATGGCCGATTCCCAAAATGTAAAAACATTTTGAGCCCCCCCCCTCCTTCACTTAAAAATTCAGGCAATCAACCAGATTTTATGAAATTTTCAATATTTATTAATCCACAATCACGGAATATAATGAAACCACTTTTTTTCTTTTAAATCTTGGTGAAAATATATTATTTTTTTTAACACAAAATACACCTTTACTAAAGTTATATTTTTGTATATTAATAAAAAATACAGTATTTAAAAAAAAAAGCATTGTAAGGTTAACAATTAAAAAACATATATTTAAAAAAAGTATTTTTTTTATATTACGAAAAAGGCCCCCAAATACCGTGTTAACAAAATCAATATAACTCGAAGAAAAATTAATTTTTGTAATTAGCGATATTATTATTGAATACAGCATTGTTTAATCAATATTTTCACAAAAAAATAATATAATTGCAAAAAATATTTCATGTGATTTTAATGATTAGAGTTTCTGGGAAAATAAAAAATGCGACAGAATTATATTTTCCCTTTCATACATGAACGTGTATCATCAGCGCAATTTTTTTTTTTTTAATTAATAAATTGTCAGTGTAGTCATTGACCTTAATTTACTTTTTCACACTTAAAATAAAAAATACACTTTATTTTAAAAAGAATCAATGTAATTTATCGTTACGACACGTTAAGAATAAATCGAGTAACTAACGTTTTAAATCATGTAAAAAAAAATGATAAAATTGACGCAGTTCGTAACGTAAAAATACTTTTCAACATTTAAAAAAAGTTTTATTTAAAATTCTAAGAAAAAAAAATTGGTAAACAGATGTCATCAATAATTAAAAACTAATACCAAGTTAAATATGAACCTTTTTAGTTAAAAATAAAATAAGATGTTAATTGCGTACACTCACAAATATTTTAATTAAATAAGCATTTCCCTTTTTATTATAACAAAATAAGGGTACTTAAATTTATTTGTAGCGTTAAAAAGAATAAAGAAATTAATAGATAATAATTTTTCAACTTCTATAAACTATTACAAAACCATTTTTATATATAAAGTTAAAAATGATAAATTATGACATTTTTTCTTCCATATATTTTGCATAGCGATAGTCAATTGGTAAACAAAGTTGTTTGCCGATTATGTGACGCCGGATTTTACTCATTTATGACTTTTGGGGGTATAATTTTCCTAACTTTTAGTAAAATGTGGGATTTTTTTTTTAATTCAGTATCTTATGACTTTAATTTAATAATTATCTTTGAAATAGTTCCCCAACACTTATATTTATCTTTCAAGGGATTTTTACAAGTAATTTTCTCAAAGTTCAAAATTCACAATAATTAATTATAAGCTCTATTTAATAAGCATAGTCCGCACAAGAGGCGGCCATTTTTTCACGTGCCTGGTGTATATATGTATATATATATATATATATATATATATATATATATATATATATATATATATATATATATATATATATAATTATTATCTTTTTTATTTATTTATTTATTTATTTTTCATTTATTTATTTTTATTTTATTTTATTTTTTATTATATTTTTTTAATTTTAATTTTAATTTTTTATTTATTTATTTATTTATTTTTTTTTCGTAAATGTTTCTTTATGTATGTGTGATAGTGCACCTTGAACCTCATGAAAATGAGAGAAACACTATCCCTGTGACAGGATCACAGGTAAACTAAGCCTGGGCCTGGTGTTGCCACAAACACCAAACCATGATAAATGTCTATAAATATAAATAAACACCGTGGGACTCAGAAGAAAGATCTGAGTGTCATGATGGGCAGGTGCTCCCTCGATGGCCAACATGGGGGACCCGGTCCGCATCCTGCGAATGTTGGCTCCTTTAATTTCAGGAACAATACCACGGACAAAAAACAGGTAGGTAACCCATCATATTCCAAATATGATAAGGACACTGACCAAACACAAGAATTCAAGAATGAAAATAACAGACCAAAAGGCCATAGAAAGAAATGGACCACAAAAGAGAACAGACTGGTAATGGAATGCTACTACAATAGCCGATACCCCACAGAAAGAGGATATCGGAAACGAATGAAAGATCTATGGGACACTTCTACTGACTACCATACAACGGCACAAAGGATAGCAGATCAAGCAAGACAGATACTCAAGAGAGGATGGTTCTCGGAGATGGAATTAACGGAAATTAAACAAAAGATAAATGGCGTGACAGATCAAGACACATCACTTGACGAAAACTCCCAGGAACAAAACGAGAAAAACATAAACACAGAAAATGAAAAAGGCGAAGACGACAAAACTATAGAAATATCTGAGGAAGAAGCAAGAGAAGTGGAAAACATCAAACGATTAATGTCCGAGAACAAAACAAAACTTTCATCCCTAAGGAACGAAGACTGGAAGAAGTTAAAAGTTGAAACAGAGAAAGTAAACAGAGTACTCACGTACATCCCAACAGACACTATCACAGATCTAAACAACTTGATATATGCGGGGGCAAAATCAATAAGTATGAAACTAAAAAGGGAAAAGAAGACTGACCAAAAGAATGGACAGACGAAATCTGGATGGGAGATCAGACTGGAAACCTAGATCACCAAACTTCAAAAGGAAGCTAACACCGTGAATAGGATGAAGGAGAACAGTAAACGATGGAAGAGCAGAAATCTGAATCGCAAGGAAAGACTAAATAAGAAACACGAAGAACTAAAACAAAAAATAACAGCAAAAGAAGGAAGATTGAGACGATACAGATACAAATCGGAACAGTACAAACAGAACAGGACCTTTGAAAACAATGAAAACCAGTTTTACAAAAACGTAAACGGAGAAAAGACAACAACAGAACAACCGGACCCGACACAAACAAAACATTTCTGGAGCAAAATATGGGAAAATGCTGAAGATCATAACAAAAATGCTAAATGGCTGAAAGACATGAAAGATAAACTTCTAGAAATTGAAGAAGAAACGGAAACAGAAATTAATGAAGAAACTATTAAGACAACACTAAAGAAAATGTCAAACTGGAAAGCACCAGGTCACGATGGAATACATGCGTACTAGTTCAAAAGATTCACGACCCTACATGAAAGGCTAGCACAGAAACTGAGAGTATGTATCCATAAAACAGACATACCAGAGTGGATGACCAAAGGAAGGACAACGCTCATACAAAAAGATGCCAAGAAGGGAACGACCCCAAGCAATTACAGACCAATAACCTGTTTACCGACAATGTGGAAAATCCTAACGGCACAACTTAGAGAGCAAATTTACCATTCCCTGAACAGTCGTGGACTACTTCCCGAGGAACAAAAAGGATGATAGAAAGGGAAAAGAGGGACGCATGATCTGTTATACATAGATCGAAAGATCCTGAAAGAAGTTAAAAGCAAGAAAAAGAACATATCTATGGCATGGATTGACTACAAGAAAGCGTACGACAGAATCCCTCAAGCATGGATAATTGAATGTTTAAAAATGTACAAGATACCCAACAGGATTATTAATTTCATCAAGAAAGCAATGGAAACATGGAGATTAGAACTGACAGCTGGAGAACAATACTTGACGGAGATAAAAATAAAGAGAGACATTTTCCAAGGAGACTCCCTATCACCACTACTGTTTATGATAGCCATGATGCCACTCAACTACATACTCAGGAAATGTGATGCCGGATACAAGTTCACAGGCAGAGAACAACGAATAAACCATCTCATGTACATGGACGACCTGAAGCTATTTGCACAAAGCAAAAAGGAACTGGAAAAGCTGATGAATACGACCAGAATCTTCAGTCAGGGCATTCAAATGGAATTCGGAATGGAAAAGTGTGCATTGCTAGAGATTAAAAAGAGAAAATTGGAGACGACTGAGGGCATGGAACTACCCAACCAACAGCAGATGAGGGCGCTAGATGAACACGAGAGTTATAAATATTTGGGAGTTTTGGAAGCAGACACAAACAAATCAACAGAAATGAAAGAGAAGATTGAAAAAGAATACCTGAGAAGAACAAGAAAGCTCTTAGAAACAAAATTATATAGCAGAAACCTTATCAAAGGAATAAATACCTGGGCAGTATCACTAATAAGATATTCTGGACCATTCATAAACTGGACTAAAGAAGAACTCAGGCACCTTGATCAGAGGACTAGTAAATTAATGACTATGCACAATGCACTACATCCAAAAGACGATACAGACAGACTCTACGCGAAGAGAAACGAAGGGGGAAGAGGACTGGTAAGTATAGAAGACTGTGTGGACGACACTAAAAAAGAGCTGGAGAAATACATAAACCAGAACACAGAAAAGCTGATCACCACAGCAAGATATACCGTCCCAACGAACAACGCAGGAAGCATCGAAACTGGACACAAACAGACAAGAAAAGAAAAATAGAAAGAAAAACAACTACATGGACGCTTCATAAGATTCACAAGAGAAGAAACCAACGCAAATAACTGGACATGGCTAAGAAAAGGAAACTTGAACAGAGAAACGGAATCTTTACTGATGGCTGCACAGAACAATGCGATTAGGACAAACTACATTAAAGCTAAAATAGATAAAACCCAGGAAAACAATAAATGCAGACTGTGTGGACAAAGAGACGAAACAGTAATTCATATAATAAGTGAATATAGCAAACTTGCTCAAAAAGAATACAAGAACAGACATGATTGTGTTGGGAAAGTAATACACAAGGAACTGTGCAAACAATTGAATTTCGAATATGCAGACAAATGGTACAAACATAAACCAGAAACAGTACTGGAAAACGAAAAACACAAAATTCTCTGGGATATGAATATGCAAACAGATAAACTCATACAAGCAAGGAGACCTGATGTTATTATAATAGACAAAAAAGAAAAATCTTGTAAAATCGTAGACTTCGCCGTTCCAGCAGTCCACAGAATGAAGATCAAAGACACGGAAAAACGAAGTAAATACACAGAACTAGCCAAAGAACTGAAAGGAAAGTGAGAATAATACCAATAATCGTAGGAGCACTAGGAACAATCCCCCAAAACATGGAGAAAAGATTTGGAGAAATTGGAATCAAAGGGACTATCGAAACCATACAAAGGACGGCAATGATCAAAACAGCTGCAATCTTAAGGAAAATCCTCGAATGCGGAAACTAACACACATAAGCTACAAAGGCTAACCAGTCACAAGGAATTTACAACGGAGAAAACAAACCCACACGAAGAACACCACAACAAGAGCCAAGGAACAGAAACTGCAAGAAACAGCACTTCATAATCTCCCCCCCCCCCCAAATAAATTACACCGGCCTCAGCTATCACTACACAAAAATGAACCAAGAAACAGAAATTACAAGAAACACTATAAGCTCCTCCCTCTCCTTCACCCACCCACCCCCAAAAAATTAAAAAGAATTTAAAAAATTCTTTTTTTTACCATAAGGGAAATGAAAAGGAAAGGAAAAAAAAAAATGAATTGAAGGGAAAAAATTTAAAAATTAAATTTTTTTTTTTTAAATAATGCCGGCCTAGGCTGACACCAGACAACATATTTGTAGAGGGTCGAGGAGGATGAGAAGACCGAGGAGGGACAGCACAAACCAGACCTCCACTGGAAAAGTGCAGAGAGTGCTGAGATCTTGGGGAGGCTTGTTGCCACCCAAATCCCAGAGAAGACCAATTGTCCTTACCGGCGAGAAATCAATGGTAAGAGACTGTTGCGATACCGCATCGTTATCGAAAAGAGGTGAAGAACACTGGAAGTCTGGGGAGACTTGTTGTCACTCAGACTCCAGGAAATACCACTGGTTGTTGTCAATGAGCAATCATTGACGATGATCTATGTGAGAACTCCTAGTGAGTACAAATAATAATAACAATAATAATAATCACAATAATAATACTACTAATAATAATAATAATACTACTAATAATAATAATAAAAGAAACTGCTTGAAACGTTGTTTAACCTTTTCTTACTATGAGTCGATTTGTACAATTAAAATGATTTTTATATATTTCCAAATTGCTGCTTCGTTGTTGCTTACCCTAACATAGACTTAACTTATCCTTTTAGTTCTTGTTCAGCTGTGGAAAGCAATGTTCAAATCAAAACCAGCGTTAATATTGACAGTTTACTTGATATGTTTAAATGTATACAATATATTTCGTAGAACTAAAAAGGTTTCTGAAAAAAAAATATCCATCCCTTTTTATAACTTCGCTGTAATCAATGGGAGGGGAACGTATGGCCAATATTTCATCAGGGTTGTTAAAACTTATATGACGTTCATACTTAGTATTTTTTTCGTAACTGTCTTGTCTGTGACTGTCCTTGATGTGCGTATGATAGTGCACATTTTTTGCCCATTAAAATGAGATAAACACCATCCCTGTGACAGGATCACAGGGACAATAAGCCTAGACCTCGTATTGCCACAAACATAAAACCGTGAAAAATGTATATAAACACAAATGCACGCCGTGGGACCAAGAAGAAAGATCCGAGTGTCATCGTCGGCAGGTGCTCCTTTCTTGGCCAACAGGGGGGACCCGGTCAGCATCCTGCGAATTTGGGCTTCTCTAATTTCAGGAACTAGATCACAGACCCAAAACAGGTAAGTAACCTCTCTAATTCCAGGTAAGACAATAAAACAGATCAAGCACAAAAAAGCTGGAATAAACAGAACAACAAACCAAAAATTCTATAGAAATAAATGGACAGCAAAGGAGAACAGAAGAAAAAAAAAACTAAATAGCTTCTGGAAGCGAATGGGAAATCTATGGGGCATGTCAATTGAACAAAGGGTTTCAGAAAAAGAAAGACCGATCTTTAAGAGAGGGTGGGTCTAAGAGCTAGAACTAATGGACATCAAACAAAACATAGATAGTCGAACAGATCAGGAAACTCTCATTAGTGAAACGCAACATGTAAACGACTGACAAAACATTAAATTAACAATGAAACTGAAGAGACTGAAGACAACAAAAATACAGAACTCACTCACGAGAAGTCGAAAACATCAAACCATTTATGGGACAAATCAGATTTTTTTCCTGGAATGATTTTTTTTCAGATTTCGGCATGAATGAAAATTCTTCGGAAAAGATGATGAACGGACTTTTAGCAAATTATCAGATAACGAACTAAGTGGCTAACGGGCAAAATCATCCGATTAAGTTCGGAGACGAATAAAAACAGTTTTTTTTTACTTTTATGGTGACCAATATTCCTGTTCTTGATCGGAATACAATCCCGCTGTGAAGGAACGTTTTTCTTTTTATATTCATCCTAGACACTCTATAAGGATGGTCGTTTTGGTACGTTTGCATTAAAATATGATTTTCATCTGTGTGTCATATTTAAGTTTTAAAAAGCATTTTCAGATTTGTTCACGCATCTGTTGTTATATTCGTCACTTTATTACAATTTTTTAATCTGCTTGTCACATTAAAGTTTGAAACAATGTTTGAAATATCATTTGATATACGTCCATGCATCTATATATGGGACTATGTCCGTTCGTCACTTGCACGATTTGTCTCTCTGTCAATCAGACGTAGCATTCTATTCGCTAAACGCGCAGATTGAAAGGACGCAGTTAAAAAATATTCATTTTTCTTTCTTTACTCTTTTAATAGCAATGCGACAAAAACTACGTTTCCAAAATTGAAGTCTCGAAACTTTAAATTAAAAAAACAAAATGTTACTAAGAAGTATCGCTTATCAAGACTAAATGCCACTCGTTGATGAGAGTTCATGAAATAGATAGATATTCGATTTAATTATGAAGTATATTATGAGAAAATTGAAAATGATGAATGAAATAAACAAAATTTAATTACTTATAAGAACAGTTTATGACTAAAAATGTGTTGAAGACGACCATGTAGCAATCTGCATGGAAACAGTTTCGTAGTAACGTGTTCCACAGATAGAAATAACTTGGTAAATTGCGTCTGGCGCTAGACACGCGGTAAAAGCAAGTGAAGTCATTTACAGTATTCTTGCTGCAAATGTTTTACAAGGAGGAAATAAGAATTTTGAAAAGTACTTTTTGTGGAAGGAGCTGTTCAGCAAATGATTATTTCTATTTAAAAATGATTAGCATTTTTTGTATAATAGTGTGTGTTTGTTAATGGACTAAAGACTGGGATTCAATACACGGAAAAGTTGTACCAAAGACTCAAAGAATGCTACTTTATGTCTCCTTGCTAAACATTCACAATTATAAGGCGAGAATCTAGGGTAAGTGAAGCAATTTGTAGGAGAGTAGAAAGTAGACCTTGGCTTTACTTTCTGCAGCCTCGTAACTCTCGCTTCCATTATTTTATCCTTTAGTCCTCCCATTCCATGAGCGATGTTTCTGACAAAAGGGCGAGAATTGCTGTTTTCTGGGTCGGAATCTATCTATCTAACACTTTTCCTTGGCTAGTTTGTGACTTTGATGTAGTATTTGTTTTAGTGCTTTACACCAAGTGGATTCATGCCTTGTCTGGAGCCATTTCCATAACAAAAACATCAAGGTGTGAAGAAATGCAGAGAAAGGAGTACCGCCCTCTCCCACATCAAGGTGTAGAAGCAAATGAAAAAAGAGCCCTCAGTCGCCATCAACTATGTTGATCAATTATTTTTTAAATTTATTTACGAATGCTATAATAATTATTGCCATGTTTGCATAGTCCTTACTGAAGTATTTACGTAACTTTCGACTGTATTTCATTTCATGACTTCTCAATCACTTTCCAGTTCTTTTTGTTAATTCAATGGCGTTAGAATTAAATTCGAACTGTTTATTTTCTTATATAATTGTCATTTACCTTAACGGTACAACATCACTTGTGCGATTTTCAGTCGCTTTTAAATACTTTTCCATGTGGTATTAGTAGTGTACTTAATGTCCCCAAGAACACAGCTGTAAAATTAATGAGTATTTATTTAGTGTAATATTTTGAGATACATCTATCTAATTATCGCTTCATTTCTCATTAACTTAATCATTTGGCATACTTATCGAGTCGACGTGCATATTGTTGTTGCAATCAGCTTATTTTCGGGTTTCATTGCAAATAATATCAATAGCTACAACACCATTGATGTTTTTATAACATTTCCTTAAAGCCGACTTCGGTTGTTTTAACGAAGGTCTCACATTTTAAGTCTGGAAATGAAGTTTTATAGTTGATTAATTTTATATTTTCCGATCGACTTTTGCTCCCCAATTTATGTTATCATCTTTTCAAAATCTACACCACTTAAATGCACTATTTCAGAGAAATAACAACACACCATATCGAATATTCTACTCTTAATTAATAAGCGTGTAGAAAAAGTGAGTAAACAAATAATAATAAAAAAGATCTCAATCATAAAAATAGTTGAAATTCTTAAATTTAAGTATTTTATTGGGGATTACGTTAGTGAGACCTCACAGTTTATGATATAATTTCTAAATATGGAAGGCAGTCATTTAATATCTATTCCCACATTGAAAAGATTTATCTAAAAAAACTAAATTCACCACTGTAGTCGTCGCACGCAGGCGCGAACCCACGCCTATTAAATTACGGGAAACGATATCCGCATCACGAGAGGGTAGAATTATGCAAATGTGGTGCTGTTAGTGAAGAAGAAGGGTGAATAAAAGAAGGGTTTTTGTTTTAGCGACGGTGCCAGTTTTGTGGTGAACATCGTGTCGTTCACATGCGTGTCGATAGAAAGAAAACAAAAGAACTCTGTATTTCAAGGAACGAAGGAATAATTCGTTGTTTCTTTATCAACTCTTTATTTCAAGACCGGCGGCGCTTTATAAACTCCGTGTTTTAAGGAACAAATGAATAATTTGGCGTCACTTTATTAACTCTTTATTTCAATAACCAAATTAGATTTTTAAATAGAGCAATATATTTAAGCGAAAGACACATGAGTGTAGAAATGGCACCATTGAAGAAAATGTTATAAAAAGTTGATGAACTGAGAAATAACAGTAAGAACAACCCTTTAAAAGGACGGATTGCATGTCGATCTGGTAGAATATTTAAGAAACTTTTATGTGCATATAAATATAATAAAGTAAAGTCGAGTTTTTCTTGTTTACATTAAGACATAATAGGATTATAACACACATGCCATGCTAATCTGGCCCGCCATTGAATTAGACTAAGCCCTCATACGATTTTCCAGAAATTATGCAGTCATTTCGTCTTCTTTCCATATCTATTGTATTTTTACCAGATAACCTGACTCTCACAAATAAGCAGTCCCAAAATAAGGTGACTGACACTTTTACTCGCTATCATTTATCTACCTTTACCGCTACGCGAAAAAACAACTTTTTGATAGAAGGGCATTTTGGTTAAATCACCAAAATTATTTCAGTTTGCTCTTAATGTTTTCTACATAATACAGTAGCTTCTTAATCAAAATAACGATCACTCCCTTTTGCAGTTTAAAGGTATATAATTTGGCCATTCAAAATGTCTGTTACTTATACGTTCTGTAAACATTCTGGATTACTCTATAACGAACAGATGGCCGCATGTATTCAGACATGCCTACATCTGCTTTCACACGTAAGCACATTTTTGACATTCGCAAAATAACGCATATTTTTCAATGGCAAAACTAAAATAAACATTATTTCTTACTACCTTTTTTCGTTCCTTTTAGGTAATTTTTATTTACGAAAATCTGTTAAACTATATACAAAAATAAAGGATTTAAAACTATTTCCATATTATTTGTGGAAAATTTTGCTTTCCAAACAAAATAAAACTCATACGGCGGAATCTAAAACCATTTATTTTGACTACTTTATTACAATATTTTCCATATAAAATATTTAACATGAAACAAACAAAAAAAATAATGCTTTCTTATATTTCAATTCTATTAATGACAAAATATCAGACTATTTACAAAAGTATAGTATTTAAAACATAATTTCAATATTATTTGTGTTAAATCCCGTTCGTCAAATAAAATAAGGATTTGTTTCTTAAGCGAAATAAAAAAAAACAACTTCTTCAGGAATATTCTGTATTGGCTATGTTATTAAAACAATATTGTTCATTATAAACTGTTTAACAAGTATTTATACACAAAAAAAATCATCTCAGTATGTATAAGGAAAAATCTGTGTGTATGTATGTCTCGCTAAAACTTGAAAAATACGCAACCACCTACAAAGTAGATGTTATTTTAACCGGCGTCTTCATAAGTTTTAAATAAGTTAGTTTTAAATATGAATTATATATACATATAATACATATTTTATATACTAATGAGCCACCACTTACAATGACCCCAAATACTTGAGAATAAAGGTTAATGAGATTTTCAGTTTAATGATAAATAATACAATGACAAGTTTTTAAACGATAGGTGGATGGGTAGAACTTGATTGCTTAAAAGGAAGGCTCGACGAGTATTTGTTGACATTAGACTTGTAGAGGTGCAATTTGCAGTCAACAATCAAGGCAACTCTGTGATACTTTGTTACAAAGATGGAACATCTTGGAAATAAACTTTGTTCGTGGAATTTCTGTTTGGTATTAGGTAAACAAAAGAAAAAGGAAAGTCCTTCCGATGGTGGGATCTAGATAACGTTTTACAGAGAAAAAACAGTGATCGGAGTTCAGTCGTGCACTTACAACAAAACTAATGACATAGTAGACAAAGACGAGCAACGTCGCTTCTGTGTGGAAGGAATAATAGACATTATCTCATACTAGATTGCAAATTCTATTTTGTATTCTGTCAAAGTAAAAAGAGTGTTCTGAGCAACACTTCCCCAGGTATTTAATATCAATTTTATTGAATAACAAATGTGGCTTGTATATTCATCAATAAACAGCCTACACATCACACACATACATGTATATAGTGTAAAGGAATACAAGTCTTTTGTTTAGTAAAATATTCATATAATGAATATAAAGTTATCCTGTCAGATTCTCGAAGTATGACGCAAATAACAATCTGTCTTCAATATATATACTTCATTCGGACTAGCCTATCTTTATGTTTTTTCCTTCAACTATGGTATTTCCAGAACTATATTTTATTTTGATCAGTTTCTTTCTGAATATACTTATTCAGGCTAAGAAAACTGTTAGAGTGGATAAAATTTCCTTTAGTCACTGAAACAGATTGAAAGAGATCGCGGTATAATAGCAAACAATTAAATTAATTGTTGGCTATTATACCGCGATCTCTCCCTTGACCTCTTCAAAAGTAAATTCATAAACAAGTCAGTCATTTCTTATTTTACTCCCGGGCAACGCCGAGTAGGTACGGCAAGTAAATTAATATATATATATATATATATATATATATATATATGGCTTAATTATGCTGAAAAGACAAAATGGACAAATATCTCTAATGCGTTTATACTTTTGGGTACATCGTCAGATGAAAAGAAATAAAAATATACCCATAAGTACGAAACACGCAACGTTCCGAAAATGTTTTTTTTTTAATTTCATTTTTTTTTTATTAAAATAAATTATATTTAATGATTTTATTTGCATTTAATAACTGACATGTACGTTTTCTATTTAGTTTCTATGTTTCAAGTTTTAATTAAGGCTATTACCGTTAAATACCATAAAATAGAGGACATAAATACGCTTGTGTGCGTTTGGCAATACTGATGTGTTTCGGGATGTATTTATATATAAACTTAAAGCTTGATTAACATTTTGAGTGAGGTGTCAAATAAAAAATAAACGTAATAGAATTTGTAATTGCTGTTAAGGACTTTTCCATATAATCATCCTGAGATGTCAAAACGTACATGATAGACTCAAATAGCGTTACTTCTTTTATCTCTTAATTAATATTGAATTTGATTTAATATACAGCTTAAATCATATATATAATATACGCTTATTATTAAACAATATAAATCACATATATAAAGACACGCATTGCCAACACTTTAAATATTCTTCCCGTTTTCGTACCTGTGATATTGGCACTGGCGGTTAGAATCGAGAGAGAGAGAGAGAAAGAGAGAGAGAGAGAGAGAGAAAGGAGGGGGATAAGAGAAAAGGGAGAGAGAGACCGAAAACAAACATTTTAATAACAAGCAGTAGGTTTTAATACTCTGAAATACACAAGTGTTGTCTAACTACAGGAGAGTTCCATTGTAAGCTTCTATGATGAAAGGGAGATAAGAGGAGGCAATACTCAGCTTAAGCTGATCGTGATGATGAGTAGTGTTAATATATACAATTTTATGTTTCTGAAGTTTTGAGATGAGGATTGATAATTTGTATGATTTAGATAACACTCAAGATGATAACAGTAGTCCGAATAATCCAAATTATAATATAAAAGTATTTAAATATTTATGTTATTCTTTTGTTTATACTATATCTCTACGGGAGAAGTATTTATCATCCATTTCCTGTAGTTCAGAAATATGAAATTCTGCAGTTGTCATGTTTTTGATGTTTATTGTGTGTACTTCCTAGTTTTTAAGTATATGTTTATAATATAACAAACGCAATAGACGCCATTTCTTTAAAACAGAAGAAAATATTCACATACAAAAAATAATAATCAAATGGTGTCTGTTGCGTTTGACGGTATTTTTTGTCTTCTGCCAACACGAAATGTGGTCGAAGTTGTCTTAGTTTTGTGATGGTTTAACCCTTTCCAAGCCAATTCTTCTCGAACTTAATTCTTGCAGTGTCTGGGAGGTTTGTTGACATTTTTATTCCTTTTGTGTACGTTGTTTTAAAACAATTTTTTCAAGAAGTTTGGGAGATTTGTTTGTAAAGTTCTACTCAGTTGTTATGTTAGATGGTGGACCATTTTTGCGGTGACGTACATAGTGATATTAGAACAGGTTTAGCTTAATTACTCCCTTCTAAAATTTCTCCGATTCGACTACATATTTGTACAGAGTGATCCAGGCATAGCATTATAGAATTTGTAATCATTTGCTTTAGATTCTTTATTAATTAGAGAAAAGGTGTTTGAAAGACCATAAGATATAATTTTGTAGAAGCTTGCGTAATAGTGCTGTAACTTTGGTGTATTTCGATAGAAATTTACATATGCTAGTCGTCATACCTAGGCACCTTTGTAATTATTTTTTTCATATTGGTAGTTACATTACAAATGTTGATTTCAGTTTAATCGGTACAAGCTTTAGTCATTTATTCGTTATTACATGACCATGATAAGTCTTTTGTGAAAAATTAGAGATGCACATTGATTTATTCAGGGTAAATTCGTGTTCATGGAGTTGTTTAACATCTTATTATTATTATCCTGCGCATTTCTGGTTTCTTTTAGCATTTAATTATTATTGCGATTTTAATTTGTAACACTTTACACAGACTGTATACTTCATAAGGCAGTTTTTCTATGGTTGTTACATACGTACTGTGAAATCCATTAGGCGTTCATGTGAAACGATGTCGTCCAAATATGTGTTGACCGTTAAAAAGGAGGGTACTGTATTTGTTAACGTGAATATTCATAAAACATTTAAATGGATCTAGCGTAGTGATGTAGTTAGGATTATGTATGTTTTGCTGTAGGGGGTTTGAAATGTTCCCCTTTATGGTTTTGTTTCATTTCGACGTTCCAAACGGTGTCGGGGATTTTCCCTGGCTTTTCAACGATAACTGGGGAATTTAGCGAGTCTGTAAGTTCATTGAGAAATCTTCTAATTCCGAATTTTGTTATTCTTTCTAATTCATTTTTTAGTTTTTATTCTATAAAAAATGGACGAACTTCGGTGGAATTATTTGTGGATTCAATGTATTGAGTTGTTGGCAAGACAACCATTTCCTTGATACAGTCTTCTTATTTTTCGAAAAGCTCATTTACGTTCGAGGAAATTAGTAACTAATTATCTGAATTAGTTTAAGATCTTGTGCGTTTCCACAAACATGAATTGCATTTGCTTTTCTATGTACAGTCTTCGTTGCGCTATTACTGGTTGATGTGTTATTTGAGTGTTACAACTGGTATGCATTTTCCTAATACTTTGAAGGTTGTATTGTCATAAGCTGTTAGTTGAATTAGTGATTTTTAAAGTTAAGTTGGGTAACTAAGTTTTATCTGTACAGTTGTATCTCTTCCAGAATTAATATTGGATCTTAGGTTCGATTTGTTTAGTTTTTGTTCGACGGCCCAAGTATCTTTTTTGAGGCTTGAGTGGTTCGATTTTGTGTAAGCTGGATTTATTTGAAGTGATTGTATTTTATGTGTTTACACCGTCGCCCGAGTCATTATCTAAGTGTTTCTAATTTACGTACACATTGCCCTGATCTTGTATGATGTATTTCTTTTTTCATTTTTCGCATAACGTGTGAGTTGATCGACACATTTCTTTGTTTGGTGTCTGCTATCAAAATATTGACAGTTATTGACATATTATCTGTTTGAAGTTTTACAGGCTTTCTTTAACTTCCTGTCTTGTTCGTTATAACATCTCGATTTGACATGGCGGCTTGTTTAAGTTTAGGAGACTCTTCTGTCATGTTTACGTTATATCCATTATTTCAGATGAAGCAGTGAGCATTGTTGATTTGTGTTTTCTGTCTTCTGTACTCAGACCTTTCCTCTTTAAATTTCAGTAAAATTTGTCTTCTTAAATCACTGAAAACATATTAAAATACCTCCCATTGCGCTAGTTCATAGAATTACATAAGGTTTTTTTTTATCCGCATGGGAAAGATTTGTGTCTAAAAAATGTTATGTTATTTTTTGGTTCACAGTATTCGTCCGAATTTTACGCTTACAATTTACACGTCTATTTCCTCGCTGGGTGTACAAAAATCGAATGTAGAATGAACATCACGGTTCTTGTTAAGAATGCAAGTCAATGACATTGCGGTGTTCACTTTATCTTGCTTTGCATCGCTTTCCTTTTTCAGCAAAACACGTTTTGTCTCAGTTTTTCCATGATAAGATTAGATTATTTTGATAGAAGTCAAGGCTTTTCGGATATGATGGGTTTTCTATTTTACACGGACACATAAGACATACACATATATGCACATGCACATTCGCTGTTGTTCCCATATTTTATATCAATATCCTATTTTTATCTTATTAACTTGCCGCTTACAACATTATTAAGTAACACTTCTTGTAGGATCAGAAAGCCAAGCAACGTTTTGCCAAGTCATATTAGATGGATGACCATTTGCGAATATCTGGTGTTGTAAATTTAGAATTAGTCAATTTCTCTAATATCCTTGGGCAAGTGATGAATACATCTCCTTTTCCAGATTATAAGCGAAATTTGATAGACAACTAAGTTTTTGTGGAGCAACTAAGTTAGGAGAAGGTAAATTCTGAAATAACAACAGTCCTCTCCATTTAACTTCCATCACTTCCAACATTTTTTAAAACTTTCCTTGACATTGGACGTAAACAATGCTAGACTAGAAGAAGTGCCGTTGTTTATTGCGCAAGACTTGCTTAACTATAATCTTCTTATCGAACAAGCACTAATTCAGAGAATCACCGACATTGACTGGACATAGAGAAGAAGATTATACAAAAACATGTCCTGTGATTCTTTTTCTTGAGAATTAATTCGTTTACTTTATTTATTTTTGCGTAGAATTGACTAGAATCAGTTATCGCAAGACCCAATAACATCTGGAATGATAGTAACATTGCACCTAACATTAAAATCTCAGGGATATTCTTCTTGGATATATTTTAGTATGTTTTCTTGTAAATTCTAGGCACATAAATCAGGCCGAGGGGGATGAATAGAAATACGGATACAGGCTAACAAAGTGCGTTACTTTAGTAGATTCCTCGCCATCTGCTACAGAGATTATGTCACTAATGATGAAACGTTAGGAACTGAATGCGGCACATCATTAGGCCCTACCAATATCTCTTGACCACAGTAAAAAGACGGAAGTAGTATTGATGCAGGCACGTCATATGATCGATAGGAATTTCCAAGAAAATCCCGCAAGATACAGTACAAGATGGAGACAATGAATGAAACGTGGTAGAATGGCATATCAGAATGGACATGCCTACATTTGAGCAAGATCCTGCGGATGTCAGAGGAGAACGTTGAATGACGAGAGATAGTTGCATGTTTAACTGTTACCTCCATACAAGACCGACAAAGCTGAAAGAAAATAAAGTTTCATCACGTTGTGAAACACACCAGGCGTAAATAAAAATACATGCAATACATTTTCCAATACGTATTTGTTCATAAAATATTATATTAAAATAAATTTATGAACGGAAGTAGTATGGTATATATCAAGGGAATGTTACGCTGCAGGTAATGGATATGCCCGTGATGAAATAGATATCGGCTGGAATAACGTACGACTCGGGCTGTTTGAGTACTGTCGGTTCCATAAATCGTGGTCTCTCCTGTGACTACCAGACCCGAAAAATAATCGCAAAAAACAATGAAGACAACAGTAACCAGCAGATCAAAAACTTGTAACGGCTGATTTAGCAGAAATACATTTGTCATCTTCAACCAAAAAAATATCTTTTCAATTTTGTACCTTTCTGCACGCCCCTTTCATATAATAACACATTTCGGCGGAATCCTTTTTTGCCGAATGTTTAGTACACCACTGAATACATTAAACAATGCTGAACATATATTTTACAATAGCTACATTTTGAGTTAAAGCATTTTCTAACATATTCACCCTATATATATATATATATATATATATATATATATATATATATATATATATATATATATATATATATATATATCAACAAAGATATTGTTTCGCTGTATCACAGCTCTTCACTGCGGGTAGACAAGCAAGTGCCTAAAACCGGAATCGAAACTCGAGAGTCGGCACTTCTAATCCCTCCGCTATCACACAACACCTGCTGAAAGTAAACGAAATCACAATGTAAACTCAACGTAAACGTCGTCAAGTGCCTAATATCTCGAATTGTTTTTACGAAATGAGCAATACTAAAAAAGCCGGGGTTGAAACTCGACTGTCGAACTGCCATATATATATATATATATATATATATATATATATATATATATATATATATATATATATATATATATATATATCGTTGCTATACTAAATGTGAGTTAGTCAACGTTTTTTGTATACTTTAATAACATAAAATCCATGCTAAAATATAATTTACTTCTGGGATTGAGTCATGTTTGAATAATATGATTTAATCATTCTAATTAGCTGTAATTTATAAATAACTAGACAAGTCACTCACCTTACTTTTAGTTATCATGTATTGAACACTATTTATGTAAATACACATATGCTTAATATATTATATCCTTATCAAGAATATTCGATTTTGTTTTGCGTTAACGAATAAAAGGGATTTATTTTTCACTTCCTTCATTTCGTTTTTGTTCAAATTCCGGTTACAAGAGAAATAATGTATTCAACCAGTTCATTATACTTTGCCTTCAACTTGTAATTCTCTGCGAAATATCATCTCTTTTCGCCTATTCTGATTTCCCCTTAAAACGCAATGTCCATTTTACATTCAGATTATCCAATTCATAACATGTGATGCCAATAGAGACGAGCGTCAATGCGTTGGAATAAACGAACCATAGTGAAGTGCGGATAATTCACGAACGAAAATAAAAGAGAACAGAGTTATTTTAGATGCGTCCATGCAGAAGCTCTGTCCATCATGCAGAGGATCTGTCCGTCAGTCAGTTTAAAATAAGCATTTCCACATTGAATGCCTACTAGCACTATACTCGAGTGCTTTCCGTCTATATGTACTAGGCTGTGTCAGGCCATCCTTACATGAGGATACTGACCTGACCAATTATGAAAAGAAAAATTGTGTGTCATCTCTTCAGACCATCCAACACACCCCCGGGGTTCGGGTTGAAGCAGCTTCTCGGGACAAAACGCATCCCTCAACCCGTTTAGATATCAGGTGGGGAGATGTAAGCAATGAATGATGTTAAACTTCCTTCCTCTGAAAGTGACATTCAAAACATGACAGAGGCTAATTAGGGACAGCCATTAGGTATTGGTAAAACACACATTGACCTCCTATCTGCATCATGTTCAACGATATCATAAGGAAACATGAAAGACTTAAAACTCAGGGATGGTTACTTTCAGAGAAGAATGTTTTATTATATTGCTGCTACTATTCTAAGTTTGACATGTGAAGCAAAACAACAAATGAGATCCTAACAGAGAAGATCAAGGAATCCGTCTTCCCTGTAGATTGAATGAGTGCATCTTATTTATGCTCTGTTGAAGCAACTCAATAAGTTAAAATGCTCGACAACCGATCTGGCAGGTTTAAGTTTAAAATAGCATTTTCGTCTGTTCGACACGCTTCACTTTAAAATAGCATGTTCATCGGCTGCAAAAAAGGAAACAGAACCAACTTAGTTAAACGGCCAAAGATACAGATTTCGCTATGCTCTTTGCCACGTCACACTTCGGACTTCCTGTGCCTGAAACAACTTATGTTACACGTAGTTTTAACTCTAAGTAAACTACTAATTGAAAAGGTAACCGTCTTGCTTAAACAAACCTGACGTGGAATTTTCACCGTTTAAATTTATTTGTTGCACACGCTGCATTTAATCTTGCTCTACTGCCACGGTTAAGTTTTCAGTGTTTAACCCGCAAATTTAATGATGTGTCGAAATATCTATGTATAATGTTATGTCTGCCTGTTCACGCTTAACTTTAAAATAGCATGTTTAACTGTTTGTCACGCTTTAATTAAAACTGGCATTTTCTTTGGTAAACAAGAAGATAAAGTGTACATATTTTATTTATTTTATACAAAGGAATCACCACTTAACAAACCCACAATTCATTCGAGGATAAGGGCTAATGAGATTGCGATGTTGATGCTAAAGTTTACTATGAGAGGGTTGAGAACGATGCATGGAAATTATCCAATTTTATTACTTAAGATAACGGCTCGGACAGTATTTGTTGAAATTGGACTTGAAGGCCACCATTATAGTGTGAAAAGAAGAAGTCCCGCGGGAATTTGGTCCACAGATGAGAGGTTCCTGAAAAGAAACATTGTTCATGGAAATTCCGTTTGGTGTTCGTTACACAGAGGAAGGAAGGAAGTTTTTCAGTGGTGGTAAAAGTCGAGTTTTTGCTATGAATGTTTTACAGGGGGCAGATACTATACCTTAGTCGAGCACCTACCTGGGAAATAGCAATTAAATGTTTTATGGAATCTCTATAAGAGACTATCGATTGATCTGTCACGCTTATTTAAATTTAGCATGGCTACCAAGCGTTGCCCGGATGATGAGTAAGTAATATATTTTTATCAATAACAATTCATCTACTACTACAGGCAAGGTAAAAAGGTAAATCGTACTGTAAAAAAACGAAACAACTATTCGAGGTAAAACTACCCCACCACAAAAGATCTCACTTAAAACAAACACATACACTAGTAAAGTTTTACAAATAAATATACGCGAGATAATGTTTACTTAAAAATAAACTAATCTGCTCTCTTTCTCTCCTGAATTTGTAAACAAAACATCTGTGTGCCCGTAGATTATGTCCTATTTCAGTTACAAAAATATTAAGAACAAGGGAATATTTGTTGTGTCTATTAAAAGTGAAATAAATTATTTCCATTACTTTTATTATCAGTTACTACGATTAAGTCTTCCCTTCTTTAATCATAAAAATATATTTTCATACGTAATTATTGAAGAGGGCCGGAAACACATACGTCTAGTATATAGATATGTTTTTTCTGTATCACACATATATATGAAATAGCATTTTGAGTGTTAAAACGTACTGATTAAACTCGGGTATCTCAAGTTCAATGCACACAAATCAACGTCAATTGTTAATTTCTATCCATACAGCCAATAGGAATGCAGTGAACACGACCCCATGACGTACTATCACTATAGAAAATATTATTCATTTTTGTTATCGTTTTCAAGAATGTATATTTTACAATTCTTTTCATTTTCTTAAAATATTTGTATCGGAATTAAGTTTCTCATGTACCATTTCACATTCTATTCAATGGAAATGGTCATTCACCTGATGTATTTGATAGAAATTCCTACATTTATTGTGTTTGTTTTTTGTAAATAAGTTACACGTTTGGTTCTAATGCTTTGAAAAAAAATGATTCACCGTACTTCAATTCTCTCTCAAATCCTGGAACATTCGGTATTCACTTCTATTCCACTGTGTTTCCCTGGGTATGGGTCAACGCGTGCATTTGCAAGGCTGATATTTCTACCCTGAGGTAAAGAGGATTTTACGATCAACGAAGAAGCCGAGGCTAAAACAACAATGCTATGTTTTCTTTTACGTAAAGTGGCAATTTCTAAAAGTTCAAATTAGACCGTTTTTGTTGATGCTATCACAAGCAGTTCAATTAGGGAAATCTTTCTCCGATTCGGCACAAGGAAAATCAATGAAACTAGCTTTATCCAGGTTTATATATTGATCGACTTAGATACTCACCTTTTCTTTGCGTTTATATGTATTCCGACAGTTTGTATTTGTTAATACAAACGGAGATGTTATTTATGGGTTAAATAAGATTTTCTCTCTCTAATAAATCCAATTAAGACGGTCCGCATCGAATGATATTTAATTAAAAAAGCAAACGAATCATCAATGTTTACATCGTTCACTATCACGGATGCTACAGATCACCTGGCAACCAGATCTATCCATTTTCGACTATCTTTCCAAAATGATGCTTAACGTTAATATTATTCCTAAAATGATGCTTAACGTTAATATTATTCCCAAAATGAGCTTAACGTTAATATTATTCCCAAAATGATTCTTAACGTTAATATTATTCCCAAAATGATGCTTAACGTTAATATTATTCCCAAAATGAGCTTAACGTTAATATTATTCCCAAAATGAGCTTAACGTTAATATTATTCCCAAAATGAGCTTAACGTTAATATTATTCCCAAAATGATGCTTAACGTTAATATTATTCCCAAAATGATGCTTAACGTTAATATTATTCCCAAAATGAGCTTAACGTTAATATTATTCCCAAAATGAGCTTAACGTTAATATTATTCCCAAAATGATGCTTAACGTTAATATTATTCCTAAAATGATGCTTAACGTTAATATTATTCCCAAAATGAGCTTAACGTTAATATTATTCCCAAAATGAGCTTAACGTTAATATTATTCCCAAAATGATGCTTAACGTTAATATTATTTCCATGTCCATTTATCTCTTTTAGCAAAATTATGAAACAGTTTTTATACATTATGAGTTTTGTATATCATAAAATTTCAACTCGCGTTTACATATTTCTTGGTGTTTTGTTACTTTAGGACCCGCGCTAAAAGTCACTCGGCCTCGGTTCTTTTCGGATGTTTACTTTTATGTTAATTTATTTTATTTAACGAAGTTTGAAATAAGTGTTTAACTTAATATGTTTTTTTAAATTTCTTTTTCTTAATAAACATTTGTACGAAAGATATATTGAAAAGTTATTCAACTAATTTTTTTTTTACATTTTTTTGAGAAAATTATTTTTTTTCAACTTTCTTTTCTGACTTTTTTTAGGAATTAGGGTTAGGGTTAGGAATTAGGATTATATTTAGGAATTATGGTTTGGGCAGGGTTAGGGATTAGGGTTAGTGTTAAAGCCAGCTTCTGCAGCTAGCGTTAAGGCATCTCCAAGATTACTTATCCGTGAGTTTAGTTCGCTTAACGGTCTTGCATGTATCTCCACATTTTTTGCATTTTTTTCTGTGCCAATCAATCGATGGTCCTGACAGAAATTTATTGTTCCTTCAGGTGAATCGACAGTCATTGCTACGATGTAAAAATTCATGTTTAAATGTAAAATCGCGTTTCGACCAGTTTGCACGTTGAGAGTTTCATTCAGTTTGACTGCTTAGATGTCGTCTGATTACTCGTCTTGCTTCGGGGCTTTCCGACGAATGACTATTAGCGCAGGTCTTAAATTAACAAAGTACCTATTTCTTTGTTTATTTCTTTATATATTTATACTTGCTTTCTTGAAGTTCAAAATGCAGTATTTGATTTCGTAACAATAAACTCTTGCATCATTGTTTGGTGTCCGACAAACAAGCACACAGTATTAAAATACTGCTTTGATACCCGATTTTCCAAGCATGCGAATTTTCGGGTCTGAAAACTCCCTCTGTCCACCCAGCAGTAAATGAGTACCTGACTAAAACTCAGGGAAGGTTCAAAGCAGCGGAAAGAGAGGGATAGGCTCCGCCTTCCATATGCTGTGCCTTAGACACGGTGATTCTTAACAAATCACCGCCGCTACGGCCATGGGCAGTGTGCGATGTCGGCAACGACACTCGTGCGCGTCCAGGCTATGCGACCTTTACCTTTATCTTTCGTTTATTAAAGTATTTATTTAATAAATAAACTATAGTTTTCTCTTAGCTGATAAAAGATATTCGGTCAATGTGTCGTGCGTATTTCTCGGTTTTGCTTCTAATTATAATATGACTGCTGATTTCGGAGACGTTATGGATGAAAGGGAATCCGATGTGAGTTAATATTGATTTTCGGACCATTATTTTTTGCCACACTGCAATGTATAATTTTTAGAATTGAGAACGTTTTTGTCTTTCTGATTAATTTAGAAGATTTGATATTGACATACGAATGTTGGTTGGCCCCCTATTGAACGAAACGGAACCGTCAAATTGTACCAAAAAAGTTTGTCTCGAAAAAAATGTTTCGTAAGCTAAATAAAATCTTGGTCTTTGGAATGTAACAAAATCCTGTTTATTTATCTATGCTCTGTTGTTGCAAGTTGACTATCATCGAGCTCAATTGGAATAGGTTAGTATACATGAAGATTTAAAGGTGTATACTAAAACATATTTTCGCACTATTATGACGGAGGAGTGCGTAGTATGATGTATAGAGTGGAAATAAATATACACATAGTAATTTTATAAACCTATACCGTATGCACGTGCACACGTGTGTATGCGTTTTTTTATTTTAAGAAGTTTGACACAAGGCCATTAAGCATGAGTTCAAAGGTATATTCCTTTTATATCAATCGCAGTCTTTTTTGCAACGTGTTGCAAGAGCATATATCCTTGCAACTTATGAGGTAATTATAATTTTTAATTTTTATTTGTTTGCACATTTTTTTAATGTATACATAAAAATAAATAAGAATTTAGTTATTAGGTAGAAATAACTTATTTAACATTTTTCGGTTAAAATAATAAGTTATTCTTATTGCTGATTATAATTTGTTGATGAACGTTTCATCGTAGCGAGGAAGCTATTAGATTGTCAATAACATGGTACAACGATAACAAATAAAAATTCCCGCGTTCGAAGGAAAGTTCGATTTGTAAGCTTAAAGGCTATTTTGGTCTCACTTTGAAAATCAAGCAAGATGACTTGATATGTAAGGTGCATACGCTACTCTCTCTTTCTCTCTAACATTTGCGACGAAATAACATGTGAACAACTTATACTTTGATAATAATTTCTATTTTAGAACTAAAGCATACTCTGAAATCCGAAAATAATTGCTTGCAGAAAATCCTTTTAAAAATTATAAACAAAGTAAATCGTGAGTGAAAAGTTTTTTCTATTTTAGAAAACCTCCAAGGCACATTTCCACTGAGACGTAAGGAGCTACTGTAGATTAAAGGCCATGATTATAGGTGCTATCCTAAATGAGGAGTTGTGCAGTGAGATGTTTGTTTAATTACATTTACATTTCTGCATGTCGGTGCAGTCAGGGAAACAGGGAGCAGGGAAGGAATTCTATACGCTAGCAGTTCGAGATAAGAAGCTATTAGAGTAGAAAGCCCTCTACAGTTGATTGATGGGGTTTGCTGATTGTCGGGTGTATTTGCATCGAGAGGTCACCAGAGCAGCAAGTTCGTCGGAGCACATTCCATTGAAGTATTGTAAAACAAGCACAGTGATGCAACATTGCGGCGTTTTGACAGAGATGGATTTTGGTGGGTAGTGTGGGATTTGGTTATCCAATGAAATCGTTTCGTGTCTTAAAATTAGTAAATTAAAATGGCGTTTTGTAGTTATGGTGAATTAATTTTACTTCAATTAATAAGCAATGAACGTTAGGTAAATGTCCTCCACTTGTGTTTTGCAATTTTATTCTACGGTTAAGAGCGAAAATATAAATGAATCTTAAGTTACAAACAGGGAAGTACTACATATCCAATTTAAATCGAATAAACGTTTGCCTTATTTAAATTCGTACACTTTTATTACTCTTTATTTTTGAAACTTGTTACACTTGCTTTATCAGAAATCATTCAAAATCATCGGAAAGAAAGAGAAAGAAAGAGAGAAGAAAGAATAAGTACATACATCTCATTTAAAATATCCTAAAAGTTAAGTAATTTCAGCAGAAAATGCTAGAATTTTTATAAATACAGTTACCTAAAACATTAAATAATTTGTTTCAGATACACCAGTTTTAATTTACAAAGATCACGTCGTTATTTGCAATGTCTTTACTTCGCCTTTTGGCAAATTATCATTTTTACATATTAAAACAATGTGATGATTATGTTAATAATCATATTTCCTTTCAATATATTTCTCTTACTCTCAAATTTCATGATTTATTTCATTTATTTTCGATGTTCTTAAACAAAAAAATGGCTTCGAGAAATTACTGACAAAGAGAAATAAAGGCACAGACAGAGAGAGAGAGAGAGAGAGAGAGAGAGAGAGTAAAGAAAGAAAGAAGGAAAGAGAGAGAATACGATTTAGAACAGAAAATGATCGTTCCTTCGCGGCCACTTTGCTTATATATTAAGCCATTCTATTTCCTTTCATTCTATTTCTTTCGATCTCTTAATTTCATATTTTATTTCGTTTGTTTTCAATGTGCCAGAAAAGCAAAACAAAACTTACCTACGAGACTACACTTCCGGTACAAATGGACATAGATACAATACTCTGTGAAAATAGAGAAATATAGATAGAGTGAGCAGCATCGCTACTTGCTGACACGATACGTATCAGATGAGGATCCGTTCTCGACAATCAGTCCGACAGAGACAGGGCCATTGCGATGGTCTGTCGGCTGTTGTATGATTTCTGGGTTGTCCTAAAAGGTCAACCTTCGAATGACTTGCCTTCCTTTTTTGGGAAGGAGTTAGTTAATGGCTAACTACGTGATGCGCCATATCAGGGGAATGCCGACAAAACTGTCCAATCGGACTTTTTACAGGCAATATTGCCCGACCTTTCGAGTGTTTGATTTCTTCTCTCAACCTTCCGGCGCTGTGCCACATCATCCTTTGTGATAAGTATGTAAATATACCGAGAGTATGAGAAACAGAACGTGATCGATGCGTGTAATTAAGTGAAAAGACAATTTTCATTCACTTCAAGACCAATTTACTTTAACGTTACTGTAAAATAACAACTCATTTTTTTTTACCTTTTCCTATTTTTGTTCCGCCTAAACTTTACAAAGAATCGATACACGTTTACTCTACCCTTTTCGAGTAATATGACACTATCTTTTATTTTATTTTTTTGCAGTAGGAAATAGTTTTCGTTACGCTAGCGATTACATGTAAACTACATGCTAAAAATATGAAATTATTTACACCCGGGCAACGCCTGGTGTGTACACCTAGTATGTAAAAATAAAAATTGAATAAAGGATAAGCAAATCAACAACTAGCAAAAATAAACTCAAAAACTCATGTTATATAGTTATACCGAAATATTTCGGTCGTTTAAAATACGACCATCTTCGATCGGTGGCAAACTTTAATTAAAAACGGAAAAGTTTTCAAATTTATACAAAGAATGCAATTGGCAAAAAATATTCACGTGTAATAAACAGTAGAGAGGGAGAAAGAAGGAAAAAATGTTAAAGAAGGAGAAGAAGAAGCAGACGAAGAAGAAGAAGAAGAAGAAGAAGAAGAAGAAGTAAGAGAGCAAAATCAACAGTTGACTTTTGACGCCGATTCATACAGAGATGTTTTATTTCGTTTTGTTTTATAGATACACTCCCCTTTTTTCTAGTATACAGTTTCATTAAATAAATGAATATAAATTTAAGTCCTGGTTTTTTTTTTGTCGTTTCTTCGCATCTTTTGTTTGTTTCCTGACGGTATTTTATATTGGAGAAATCCCCATCCCATATCACGTTTTATTTGAACCTGGGATAATACGAGCCACTCCGGACTTTTTTTAAAACTTTTTTTTTAAAACTTTTTTTATCATTGTCACGTAATGTCTTTCGGTGGTCCCGACCGGCGGCATTCGTGACAATGAACACAATCGTGCTATAAAAAAACTGTGATACCTCACATGATTTCTTTTGGTCATCACTTCAAAACATAGAAGGCATTTTCAATAAAACATATTCATGACTCTAAACTTCGGCGTCTCATAGAATCATGTTTAATCCTACGTCATAATAACACAATTATTAAGAGACGAGGTTTCTATAATATTGCCACCTCTTCTGCTAGATCGATTCTAACTGAAATGAACTTAAATCAATATGACAACGGATAGCTTTTAATCCTTTCTCCTCCTCCCCCTTCTCCTCTGCCTCTTCCTCCTTTGTTTTAATTCTTCCGTCATTAATTTTAAAATTACTACTAATTGCTGCCACCTAGCATTTTCAATCGGCGTTCCACAGTTAACTGCAGATTGTTCTCTCTTTCTTCTTCTTCTTCTTCTTCTTCTTCTTCTTCTTCTTCTTCTTCTTCTTCTTCTTCTTCTTTTTAAATATTTCTTTCTTTCTTTCTCCCTTTCTGCTGTTTCTTACACGTGACTGTGTTTTTCAGTTGCGTTCTCTGTATGAATCGGCGTCAAAAGTCAACTGTTGATTTTGCTCTCTTACTTCTTCTTCTCTTCTTCTTCGTCTGCTTCTTCTTCCCCTTCTTTAACATTTCTTTCCGTCTTTCTCCCTCTCTACTGTTTATTACACGTGACTATTTTTTTGCCAATTGCATGCTTTGTATAAATTTGAAAACTTTTCCGTTTTTAATTAAAGTTTGCCACAGATCGAAGATGGTCGTATTTTAAACGACCGAAATATTTCGGTATAACTATATAACATGAGTTTTTGAGTTTATTTTTTATAGTTGTTGATTTGCTTATGCTTTATTCCATTTTTATTTTTTACATATCGTCTAAAACATTGTTTCTCTTTCTCCTTATATATATATATATATATATATATATATATATATATATATATGAGAGAGAGAGAGAGAGAGAGAGAGAGAAATACCATTTCTTGGAGCACACAATGTTTCGAGATAAAATAGAACATTGCTCGACTTCTTTGTTTTGACTGTTTAAACAGTTTGAACCATTAACATTTGTTAAAACGTTCTACCCATAGTTCGAATCGTGTTTGACTGTTTCAGGACTTAATGTTTTTGAAATAACTTTTTCACTTTTGCATTTTCAAATTATATTCCCTTCTAATAATTAATTAATATTAAATTGTTATTAGCCAGACCTTCCAACGAAAACAGCGTTATCTTTGAAAACCATGGCTTACAGGTTATTTTTTTTGCATTCTTTTTTCGAACGCTTGGTGAGTTAATGAATTTG